>LBNU01000111.1:120374-151123 GCA_014162995.1 Artemisia annua
AAACTTAACATGAGAAATCTGTCAGATCACTTCTGACGGCGTCAAGCCCCAGGCTGACGACGTCAGGCACTGGTTTCTGGAATTTTTTGAAAGTTTTGTTTTTCTTCCGGAATCATAAAATGCTTTATAAAATCTCTAACTTATAAACTCCAGGAATCTGCAAAATATTCATTCCACAAGCATTATATCCCTATACATATTTATCCCGCCGATGTTATGCAGGTTTTCGTGTTTGTTTTCTCAGGTTTAACAGGTTATTTTGGACAAGAAGATGATTTATATTTCGGAAGGGAAGCTTTGAGCGTTCATTTTCTTGGATGAAGATCTAACCATGTTACCAATTTATCCACCGAGCGAATCAGGGGAGTATTTGATTTCATTCTTTACCTTATTTACTTTTACATCTTGTTATTTGAACATTGGGGACAATGTTCATCTTAAGTGTAAGGAGGGTAAATTACGATACCTTAGAGAATGCAATTACGCTTGATTTTTGTTTGTTTAATGGTAGATGTGTAATAAAACTGAGATAAATACCTGTTAGGGCAATTTTAGCGCCAAATTTAAACTTTTTTACAACATTTAGGAGTGAAACTTTGGTCTTAATGAGCGTCTCATGGATAGGAGTTATATGACTAGCACAAAACCGTACCACTAAAAACTTTTCCACCCCAAATATGTGAGGTTCGCCCCTAGAATTGGTAGGAAAAGCATTTATGCTATGATGTGTGTACCGGTAGCACTTAGATTCTAGAACTTGCGATAGGACCATCCCGAATCCACAAGTAAGACTACATTCGTGTAGTTAGATTCACTACATGATAAGAGGCATTAGGACTAACCCATTGTATTACACCTGTGTTTTTGTTATAATTACTTTGGCTACATTGGTCAAGTAATTCTCCCACACCCTTGCGTTGTACCCATTTTTGGTACACGATACCCCTAGTACACCCTCCAGAGCCTATCCTTTTGTTTCTAACTTTAAGCATTATACTTAAAGGAAGAATTTGTTACACCCCACTTAAATGTACACCCAAATCGCCTTAGCCTACCTTGTATGCACTCACCTTTAGTGCATTATTGTGACAACATTTGTTTAAACCCTTAGTTAATTATCTAATTGATTACATGGTTGCTAAGTCGAGTCATATCCTTGTACATATTGTTTTGGGACGATTGGGACTCATGGGTAAAGTACTAGTGTAATGGAGTAATGGGGAAGAACAACATTATTACCCCCATATGTGCTAAATATTTTAAAAGTACTCCAAGTGTTTCGATTATCTTAATTCGAGTCATTAGAATAGTTATTTGTAAAGTATGTAAAAGTTCAAGTGTAAGGGGAGAACCGAGGCCCCTATGATGTATTATTTTGGATGGTAGGGCAAGAATGTATGAAATAAAAAAAATAAAAAATAATAAAAATAAGAAAAATACCAAAAAGAAATGAGAAAAAGAAAAGTAGAAAAAATATACGCACTACCATCCCGTTTCCTTTTATGTTTACTTTATGTTTTTATTAGTTTTTGATTAGCTTAAGTTGAGTCGAGTCTTGGCTTAGCAACGCCATATTGTACATGTAATTAATCAAGATCTTTAACTCACCACCAGCAAAATATCCCTTATCCAACAAACCGTGTTTATCATATCCCTACACCTCATTACAACCTTTTTTGTAAAGTCCTCTTTGATAGTTTATCTTAGGTACTTACGCCTAGTGGAGAAGGTTTTCGATCCTTTTCCAAGCCTATGGTAAATCTATTTGCTATGACAGGTAGTGAGAGATATTATTCATTTTCATTTATGAGATATAATTCTATGACACCTAAGAGATGTGAGTATCTAAACACTACTTGTGAGGTGCTAGTATGTAATCTCCGTGCTTATTATGATTAAAGTGGAATGATTATTTGTTGTAATTACTTTTATATTAGTGTTAAATGACCCCTAACTTGTATTTTGATTAGAATAAAAGCGCATTTGCTTGTTCTCAAGCAAATCTCAAGTGTAAGGGTATTTGATGAGGCGAAAAGTGTACCGCTTTTCGGGGGTCATTTAAGCCCTAAATCGTATGTATTTGATCAAATATTGCCCTAAATCGTTCCTTTTGTCATTTTAGGTACTTTGGAGAGAAATTCTGGAAAAGGAAGCATTTTGGACGTTTTTGGAGCATAAAAGTGAAGAATTCGACAAAGTGCCAAAAATCTGCTTGAATAGTACCTTTGACGGCGTCAAGCAAGGACGTGACGCCATCAGGCCTTGATAAGCTAGAATGAATTTTGGGAGATTAAAGGGGGACGGCGTCAAGAAGGCCATCAAGAAACCCTAAGCACGGCGAGGTGACAGCGTCAAGGCTATAACGTGACGCCATCAGATCTGTTTTTCTATATATATTCGCATAATTTTTAGTTATTAGTGTGAAACTTTTAAGGGAGAAACCCTAGACGAATTTTAGCAGCTTTTTCAAGGTTTTTCACCTTGAGATCTTCCATGTTACATTGAAGATAAGTAATCAATTAATTATTCAATATGTCTATGTGTTGTTTGATTCTATCTTGTTCTTGTCTTTTGTTTAACATGCTAGGCTAGGTTTTCTTTGTGTTTTCTTAGATCTAATGAAACCTAACTATTTATTATTCGTTGAATGGTGTGTTATTGATTGTATTGGATGAATGTTTATTGATGTTAGGCTTAAGAAAACTGGCAGACTTCCAATTGGTAACATGCTTGAACGTCTTAAGAAACATGAACCAAGGCGTACTAAGGTTATTTGATTGTATTTAATGCATGAGTGAATTCTAGTGAACCCATGTTAGGAGCTTCTTAGCCGGCTCGACATTGGAGTGAAGTAGGAGCTTATAGAGTTGGGGAAGTCCGTACACACCCCCACGACCGTTATTAAGGAATACAATCCGTCATCCACGCAATTAATACACACTAATCAATCAGTAAAAGATAGTTAGGGAGTAAGGAAATCTAAGTAAACACACTTCTCTCCATAATAGTTTTCACAACATTTATTTTCTTGTTATTTTATTTTATTTGCTATTGTAGTTATTTGGGTTAGTTAACTAGCAACTAATTCCACCCACTCCTTCAAAACCCGAGAATTTTACTTGCTTTCTAAAAAATAATAAAAATACAAAAAGAATCTTCCCTCACCCCTAGACCTATTAGAGTAGTTTTTCAATCCTAACGACACTATTCCCCTAGAGAATGATCAATCCCCCGGTACTTGCCACTACACTATACTACATCGGCAGGTACACTGCCTGGTGGGGATTGCAAGCTTCTCAAGATCCCTTGAGAAGTAAAACCTTTTTGCGAGGGTGCAATCTCACGCATCAATTGTGTAGGCCATTGGGGTATTATAAGTGTCACAACTGGTCATGCCATGTTTCTTAATTATCTCTAGAGCATATTTGGGTTGACTAAGGAAAATCCCACGGGGTGACTGATGAACTTGTAGTCCTAAGAAGAACGTAAGTTCAGGCATCATTGACATTTCAAAATTTTGTTTCATTAATTTTGCAAAAGCGTTTGAGTACTTTTTATGTGTAGAAGCAAAAATAATGTCATCAACGTATATTTGATCAATTAAAACGTCATCCCCGTGTGTTTGGATAAACAAAGTTGGATCAACTAAACCTTTTGTAAAATCATTAGCAAGCAAGAAAGCAGTAAGTTTATCGCACCACGCCCTTGGGGCTTGTTTGAGACCATAAAGAGCTTTCTTAAGTCTGTAGACATGGTTAGGATGCTCTGGGTCGACAAATCCCTCTGGCTGACTAACATAAACCAGTTCACGTAATTGACCGTTTAGAAATGCCGTTTTCACATCCATTTAATAAACAACCATATTCTTGTGAGTAGCGTATGCTAGAAATATTCGAACAGCTTCAAGTCTAGCCACCGGTGCAAAAGATTCTTCAAAATCAATTCTTTCTTTCTGAGTGAATCCTTTAGCGACCAATCGGGATTTATTATGAATAACAATGCCTTCTGCGTCTAACTTGTTTTTCCAAATCCATTTTAGCCCAATGACATAAACTCCATCCGGTCGCCCAACTAATTCCCATACTTCAAGTCGTTTGAATTGGTCGAGTTCCTCTTGCATTGATTCAATCCAGTTGACGTAAGTAAGTGTTTCTTTAATGTTTTTGGGTTCATCTTGACAAACTGTGAGTGCATAAATACAGTGTTCAGCGTCGGTGTGAAGCTTTTGTCTTGTCATACTGGAGTTGTTGGATGTCCAATGATGTTTACTAAGGGATGATCTCTAGTCCAATGATGCATTGAAGGGTGAGGGTTATGGAAATGCTGCATATTAGTTGGTTCCAAATTGCGTGTCAACGACTCTGCAATATCTGAAAGGTTCGGAGTCGGAGCAAATGGATTGAAGAACGCATTTGGATCATAATCTGCAGGTTCGGGTACTTGTTGTTGGTTTAGATCTTCAGTTGCATTGTCGGTATTGAAAGCGGTTTGTTCAGCTGTTGTTGGTGATTCAATTGGAGGTGCATCGGGCTCTACAGTTGTTGTTGTAGGAACAGGTGTATCAGGTAATTGTATGTTTTCAGGTTGAGCAGCGGAATTGGTGGATACATCTGGTGCACGTGTTTCAAAAGAATCATCAAAAAAGGTGCGAACAAGGTTTCCAATTCTTTGTGGGTTAGTGACAATGGTTCAGCTGAAGATTCTGGAAAGTTAAGACGGTTGGTTGCGGGTCCTAAGCTGTTGTGCTCAAAAGCCATTTCTGTGAGCTCATCGAAATTAGCATGAATAGTCTCCTAAATTTCCCTAGTGCGACGGTTGTAGATTCAAAAACCTTTTGAGTTCTCACAATATCCAATGAAGATACCTACGTCTGCCTTTGCTTTGAGTTTTCCGAGATCATCACGATCATTATTTGGGTAGCAGAGAGCTCCAAATACATGAAAGTGTTGAATGTTTGGCTTGCGTTTGTGAACAATTTCATAATGTGTTTGTTTGTGGCGTTTATTGATCATGCAACGATTTTGGGTGTAACATGCAGTTGATACGGCTTCGGCCCATAGATAATCTGGTAACTGTGCATTGATAAGCATTGTTCTTGCGGCTTCCACTGACGTTCTGTTGCGTCTTTCGACAACTCCATTCTGTTTTGGAGTTCGTGCAATCGATGTTTGATGTACAATTCCCACTTTCTCAAAATAATTGCGAAGAGTCTGATTCTTGAATTCAGTGCCATTATCCGTCCTTACAATTATGACTGTGTTACGGAGTTCAACTTGAATTTTAGTGAAGAAGGTGACAATAATTGAAGGAGCTTGATCTTTGCTTCGAAAAAAGTAGACCCAAGTCCATTTGGAAAAGTCATCAACAATTACAAGAATATAACGTTTTCCATTGATCGTTTGTACATTCATTGGGCCACACAAATTCATATGAAGAAGTTGAAGAACATGATCAGTACTTGGTTCGGTTTTTGAACTGAGGTGTAAACGTTTGCTCTTTCCTCGTTCACAAGCGGGACATAAGTGATCTTTTGCATATCTAAATCTTGGAAGACCGTCAACTAGTTTATGGCGAGCAAGATCTGTCATAGTTTTGAAGTTAAGATGAGACATTCGTTTGTGCCATAACCAGGATTTTGTCGATTCAGCTTTGGAGAGAAGACATATGGGAGAAGAAGCATTAATGTCTGACATCGATATAGTATAAAGACTGTTTCCTCGTGTGCCTGACATAAGATCATTTCCTTTTAAATCACGAACGAAGCAAGTTTTCTCCCTAAATGCGACTTCCAAATCCCCATCACAGAATTGACCAACTGAGAAAAGATTGTGACCGAGGCCTTCGACATAATACACACGACTAATTTTGATGTTCCCACTGACATAGTCCCCATATCCCAAAATAGCATAGAAATGATCATTCCCGAATCTGACAGTGCCGATGAACTTTCAGACAAAGTTTCTTAATAGTTTGAGATTGCCTGTCATGTGTCGGGTGCATCCGCTATCAACAATCTAAAGAACAATTTGAACCACCTACATCACACGAAGGAGACGACGATGGAACAATGGTAAGGGTGGAACCCAAAGAAGTAGTGGGTTCCATTGGGTTAGAAGCACACATATTAACAATTTTAGGTATCCATTTAAAGTTATGTGTCCTTTGTAACCAACGTTGCCAATTCCAACTAGTTCGTGCTTTCTTCTTAGTGAATTCGCTAAGTGATGTCATGTTCCTAGGAGTATTGTTCGCAACTACAGGGGTGACTACATCAGTCTTAGAAACTACACTTGGCTTAATTCCTAGCATAGATTTAGAAGCAATAGTGGGCCTAGATTTTCTGCCAGATGTACGTTTCTTATGACGAGATAAAAGAGATTTCGCTACACATTTAGCATGATCACCAGATAACATACTTTTACGACAAAACACACATGAAGCATTAACATTCAAAACATTTAAAGGTTCATCATTCGTTACACAAAGATTACGATTACAATTTGCGAAATCAGAATCTAAATCAGGTGCAAGATGAGTTTTATTCATAGTCCTAAGTTGTTCTTCTACTTCAGGGGCTTCTAGTTTAGCTCTTCTACGTTGCAAGATCCTATACTTCCATTTGTTTCTTTTACGCTTGGATCTACTTACGCTAGTAGTGGCAACTATTCCTGTAGAAGTGGAAGGATCCAAATTAGAATTCGATTGTGTGTTTCCTTAGGGGTTGTGCCGATGTTGTACATTCTTGGTGCTATCACATTTGTGGAAACAAACTTTCCTTTTTTCATTCGCTTAATTTTCTCTTTTAACTCAATGATGATGTGCTGCTTATCTTGGATTGCACTGTGAAGCTTGTTATTTGATTGAAAATAGTTATTTCGACTTTGTTGCCAATAAGCAGTTTCTTCTTGTAATTCAGCAATATCCTTTTCATATTTTGAAATTTGACTTTTTAGCTCCCCAATTTCATTATGAAAGGATGTTGAAGATTTAAGACTTTGCAATTGCAATTCGAAATCAAGACTTTGATTTTGACACCATTCAAGCTTTTTGTTAAGTTGAAAAATCTCTTTTGTAAGTTTATTTTGCACATCATCATTGTGTTTGACAAGTTTATCATTTTCGTACTTTAACGTCTCAACTTGTTTAGACAACAATTCAATATCATCACAGTGATCATCAACAAGCATAGAAGTACCAGATTCATAAAGAGAATTCATAATCACAGATGAAATATCAGCATTGAGTACATGTTCCAAGAGTTGATCTGCTTCATCTTGTAAAACTTTGTTTCGACGTTTATGTTTTGAAATCGATTGTTCTGTTGCTTGAAAAACATTCATCATGGAGTTTACTTCTTTTTGAAGTTCATGTTCCCAGAGGTTAGCACAAAGACGCAAATGTTGAACGTGTGGTAAAAATTGTTTTTGAAACACTTCCCTCTTTTCTTTCGCATGAGGAGAAAGAAAAGTGGAAACTGTTATTTCAGAATTTCGTTCAATTGCTTGTTCTAAAAATTGAATATCTTCTATGAACGTTTCAAAGTACCGAAGTACAAGGCAACGTGTAGGAAGAGGTTGAATTTTATCATCACTTGGTAAAGGACCATTAATTTGCACCACTGGTTTGACAGGACCAACGTCAGAAGATGAATCATGAACTTTCAATATAAACCATGATTGTTCAGTTTTATCATTTTAATTTGAGGAACAAATGTCTCATTTATGGGAGGCATTTTAGAGTAGTCAAAAGGTTTATTATATTCAACGTTGCTCATTTTAGATCGACTCTCTTCCTCTTGTTCCTCTTCTTCCTCACAATCATATACAACAGTACGCACAATTTCATCATCAAATAATTGTTCTGCACTATATAACTTTGGAATCTCTTTGAGTGTTATGTGTAAAAAACATGGTGAATCACTACCAATGGCAAAGCCATGTCCATCGTTTGTTCTTTTGACTGTGAACTTTTGTATAGTTGTGACTGAATTGCCAATTTTATAAACCACATTTTGAAACTATTTAAATTTGCGTTCCAGTTCAACAATTTCATCAAGATACAACTTAACTTTTTCTCTTGACTTGTGTTTATGTTCTTTGAAATCGGTTTGACAAGTTGACAACTCAGTTTGAGTATGTAAGATTACTTCATTGAGATGTTCAATTTGTTGCTTATGTTCAAACGCTTGTTGTTCCATTTTGGATTTCAAGTTGTTATTAAATTCAGTTAACATGCGAATTTGATGTTCTAAATCTTTTTCTTTTAGATAAGATTGTTGAAAAGTAACTTCAAAACTTTTTTCCCGATTTTCTCTTGTTTCAAAATTTGGAGTTGTATTTTACAGCACTCAAGATCCCTTGTTAATAATGCATTTTTTATTCTTTTAATCTAGCATTAAGCTCTTGACATTTAATGTTCAGGGATTGACTAGTCATTAGTAAGGTCTTAAGTTCTGAATCTGGATCAGTCATAGGTTCTAGCTGTTCAATTTGATCATTGTTATCGCTATCAATTGTAGCAATTGAATCATCAAATGTGACAACTGGGTTAATTTGATCATGATCATCAAATGTAACCACTGTGTTCATTTGATTATTCTCATGTGTAGATAACAATGGTTCATTTTGAACAACTTGTTCCTTGTCTGATGCAGATGCAGATGGGGAAGAAATTTCATGTATCAGACATGTGTTAAGATCGGATACCTGAGACAGACCATCAGTGTCATACACTGGGCCCGAATCACTCATGTGGAGTTCCTGCATGTTGGCCATGAGCATAACAGCACCGTTAGCTTCGAGATCTTCCATGTCATCATCAGATTGTGCATTGGCCATGAAATTGTTATCCTTATCAGTGACATTTCCACGTGCCTCATCTTTACGATCTAGAATCAATGCTTGCTTGTGATACTTGCTGCCTTGAGTTCTTGGTGAAGGACATGCAGTTGCCAAGTGACATATCCCGTTACAGTTATAGCATCTAATGATTGTGTTCCCAGATTCATTGTTTCAAGTTTCAACAATTTCAACCTTTCTCTGAGGAGCACCAACATTGTTCCTATATCCCCCATTGTTGTTAAATCTTTGTCCACTACTTGAGTTTCCCACATATCCACCTGAACCAAATCTTTCACTGTTACGATTCTGTATTTCAACCCGACCATCTTGAATAACAGCTTGATTCCTTGTGTTTGAAGATGTGCGAAGACGATTGTTGGATTTGTTTGAAAATTTGCTGAAAGCTCGAGCAATAAGTGCAATTCCTTGATTCAAGTTGTTAAAGTCCTCATCGTCGTCATCATTGATGGAATCATTGTTGTCATAAGAGACAAGTGGATTTGCATGTTGTTGCAGTGTCGAATCATAAGAAGAATATTGAGGAGACGGGTTCTAATGATGGTAGCTAAAGTAGTTCTGTTCTTGAGAATAAGCATGGTTTGACAATGGTGGAGGAGCAACGTGGGATTGAGCAATGAGTGCCAAAGAGTTTGGAGTTGGAGGCGGTGAGTAATTTCCTCGAAGAGCTCGATCTTTGTCCACTTCATGCTGATGGTGCTTCAGGTAGTCATACAACAAACCATATGGTGCATTGTGAAGATTTTTTGCTTTGTGAACAAACATCACATACTTCTGCCAATCAGGTCCAAGACATCCTAGAAACTTAGTGTTTATAGCAATCTTTGGTAAGATGATGTTGTGTCTGTCAAGGTCATTAATGATGTTTGTGAAGCGATGGTAATATGACTCAAGTGATTCCCCTGGTTCAATCATGAAATGTGTGTATTCCATATAAAGCTTAGATTCCATATCCTCTTTATTCAATTCAGTACCTTCCATTAAGAGATGAATATGTTCCCACATGGCCTTATCTGTCTTTTGAGCATCAACTCTTCAAAAAATCGGATTTGGTATTCCCTGAAGAATGTAGATCGTTGCATATTCATCCGCTTCTCAATGAAGTAGTTGTTCAGCAGTAAGTAGGTGTTCAGGGATTGGGGAAACAGATTCAGGTCTTGGTGGATTAGCATTAAGATCACCTGCTACAGTTGTAGTTGGTGTTTGAAATGGTCCTTCGAGGATTACTTTTCTCATGTATTTGCAATGAGCTCAACAAACCGTAGGAAACGACTTGCCCATTGTGCATAATTACCCGGTGTGAGCATTGGGGGTGTGTCGAGTGATCCTGCTTCTACCTTGATTGTTGAGTAGTGATAACTTCACACATTTGGTCAAACCAATGAGGCTTTTTTGACGGTGGAGTAATTTGTTGCATGGATGGTTGTTGCATGAGAAAAGGTTGTTGTTGATGTGGGTGCATCATGAGATGTTGTTGAGGAAATGTTTGTTTTTGTTGATATGGTTGTTGCTGACGATATTGTTGTTGATACGGTTTTTGATGTTGAAAGTTATAATACGGTGGTTGAGACATGATTGTAGACTTGTGTAGTAATGGATCTTGTAGAAGGTAAAGTTATTTCCCGAAACTTGATCACCCAGAAAATTCTCGAAAGTTATGAATTCCTTCAAAAAATTTGGGAAGGTAAAAGTTCTCGAAAAATTGAATTTATCGAGAATTTTTGTTGAAATTTTCAAAAATAGTGTGGACTTCCAAATTATGAAGTTTTCGAAAACTTTGAAGAAGATTTCGACAGGATCTGAAATTATCGAGAACTTTGAGAAGTTATCGAAATTTAACAGAATTCTCGAAAAAATTCCAAATTTTCGAAAATTAGGCCCAAAACTTTCTAAATCGTAAAATTTAGAAAGTTGCAAACTTTACAAAATTTTCAAAAATATGAAAATTCTCGAAAAATAGTACAATATTTCGAATCTTGTATTTTTGAAGAAAAGATTGAAACTTTTTGTTTGTAATGATTTGTAACACACGTTTGTAAACAAATATGTGATGGAAACCAAAAAACAAACAAAAAATTGTAACTTTTCAAGAAAAATAACGAGATAAAAAAACTTATATATGGTTCGAATTCAACAAAACACAATACTACACCTTCTTCTAGCGAATGATACCACTTGTTAGGTCACCATTATGTGAATACACAATCACAGATTTGATAGAAATGAGATAAAGAGAAGAGATGGTTAATCTAGATAATATAAGAATGAATTTGACAAGAGTTTCCTTAAGATATTAAATAAACCAACAAATACTCAAGTTACATAAGCTTAGTATTTATAGGCAAGGAGCTAGGGCAACACTCCCTCTCCTTCCTTTATCCATACGTGGGCTTGCAAGGCCTTTTGGGCTTTATAAGCCTTTCTACATAACATAAACTAAATGTAATAAATAACTAAGCAACCTAATGTTATTACAAATGACCGAGACTTGATATAACTGTGAAACGTGTTCCTAACATGTCATAAACCCAATTGGTGGTTCATCATCACAACCTCATACCTAACAACCCATGTCTCTCGTTTCTGCATTCCAAAATGAGGATTTGTACTCACCTCAATTTAATGAGGCTTATTATCAAAACACTCAACGTGAAGAATCTCCCGCCGAGGCCACAGCCCCGTCACATCCACCGGTTACAGCGAAGCCGAGAAGACGCCAAAAGAGGCCACAACCGGCTTAAACCGATGAGCCACTAATGAACATTCCGTGGACCCAAGAAGAAGAAAATTGTGTTGTGTAAAGCGTTGGATTCATGTATCCGAAGATTGTGCCAAAGGTAACGCGAGGAAGGGGAATGGATTTTGGTATGATGTACAGGCGTACCTAGCGAGCAAAACAAATTCGAATCGGCGAGGGTACGATATGGTTCTTGGGAAATGGAAGACGGTGTAGCCTAATGTGGCTCGTTTTTGTGGAGGGTACAATAACCTCATGCCTATGCAGCCTATGAGTGGAGCCGGAGATGAAGATTACTACAATAAGGCAACTTTATACTATGAAGCTGAATATAGAGTGTAAAGCGTTGGATTCATGTATCCGAAGATTGTGCCAAAGGTAACGCGAGGAAGGGGAATGGATTTTGGTATGATGTACAGGCGTACCTAGCGAGCAAAACAAATTCGAATCGGCGAGGGTACGATATGGTTCTTGGGAAATGGAAGACGGTGTAGCCTAATGTGGCTCGTTTTTGTGGAGGGTACAATAACCTCATGCCTATGCAGCCTATGAGTGGAGCCGGAGATGAAGATTACTACAATAAGGCAACTTTATACTATGAAGCTGAATACAGAGTAAAGTTCACACTCAAACATTGTTGGGAGCAGTTAAGGAAATGTTAGAAATGGTATGACACTAAAGTTCCACATTTTTATCAAAGGAATCAAATGAAAGGTCCACGAGATACAAGTCATCTGGGTCTAGTTCATTCAACCCAGAGAGTGGAGGAGAAAGTATAAACCTGAATCATGATGCCGCTTGAGATGACGAGAAAAATGAGGTGCAAGAACTTCCACGACCAATGGGCAGGGACAAAGAGAAAGCTTTGAAGAGAAAAGGTGAATAAGTCGGGATCGTCGGCAACTATGAATGACGAGGCGTTGGCTAAAATGATGATATCGGAGATGGCACAACAAGTCGAACGTGACAATGAATTGAAGAGGAAAGAACGAGCTGAATGGATGGCGATAAAAAGGAAGGAAGTGGAAAAAGCAATAAGACTTAATGTTTTATATGCAGCCATATGAACATTCTGGGGATGCACACATAGCCATGGACAAGGTTAGAGCGGGGATAATGGCGAAGTGGGGTTTCAACTTTTAGTTTAAATTTTGAAGTTTATGTAATGTTTTACTTTCGTATATTTGCGTCTTTAATAGTCGTAGTTTATATATTGTTTTAATATTCTCGGTTTATATACTATGTTTAATATTTGAAGTTTATGTAACGTTTTAATTTCGTACGTTGTGTTTTTAAATTTGAACGTTTACGTTTTTATATTTTACATTTACGTTTTTAATTGTGTAAGTATTAAAAAAAATAGGAGTTAAGGTGAAGATGGGTTTTCCTTGCCCTCTAAAAGGTGAAGAGAGGTGAAAGGAAGTGAGAATAGAGAGAAAGCTGACGTGACGCTGAGGTATATGGTGAAAGTTATGGAGCCTTGCCATCTAGCCTAAAAAGAAGAGAATTTGATACTCCCTCATTTCTTCTCTTTTATATAATTTTTTCTTTTTTTCTCTACAAAACTGACTCGAGAACACAAAGGTTTTGAGGCGGGGTGTTTATTTTTTTTGTTAGCTAAGAGATGGGTGGGGTCCATCTGGGACCCATGGCTCTTAGTGTGTCTTAATGGGGAGAGGAAGACATTTTATGCCTTGTAGATATGGATGTATTAGTGGAAATAAGTATGTTCCACACAAAAAAAAATATTATTAAATACTTGTGTGGACCCATGTGGACCCATTCCCTTAGTTAAGGGAAAAAAGAAACACCCCTAAGTCATTCCTAAAGGTTATTTACCTATAAAAGAAGCAAATTTCTAAACAAATTTACAAAAAGAGAAATGATTGAGGTGCCTAAATGTATGCCTAATTTTGTGCCAAAAACTGGGTGTCAGCATTCTGTTGGCTGTAAATAAGGGACCCCACAACTTCACAAACCAATAGTAAATGCCACACAATTTTAAGTACGCAATTAGACATACATTTAAGCACCCAAATCATTTCTCTTTACAAAAAATGTCATTTATCAAGTGTCCATGGAACATGCATGCATGGTGCTCGAAAGATAAATTGGATCATAATTAGAATATGTATCTTTCCTCTAGTATAGCTGTGAAGACACAACATGCGGCATATGTATGTTATAAAGATTCAATGTTTATTAATGCAACATGACAGTGGATGATGGTCAATCTATGTGTATATTTGTCTTGGTAGGGATCAAAAGCTTTTATCTTAGTCATCCCTGATCTCCTATGAGAAAAGCAATAAAGTCGGACCAAAATATCGAGAAAAAAATAAATGTTAAGTAGTCTATAAAGTGTCCAATCCTCTTTTCATGGCACAAATTCTTTGACGTTATCATAAATATTATTGGTGAAACTAATCACGTGCTGATCCCTCAAAGTAACCCTTTTTTTTTTTTTTTTTTTTTTTTTTTTAGAATTGGTGAAACTAATCAGGGAAAATGAATAAAAAAATACATTGGAACACTTGACCTTTTTACCATTGTTGTGCAACTATTTTTTTTTCATATGTAACACAAAACTTGATATTTTGCTATGTATGTACTAAGCGTCGCATCGTTAGATCCTTCACACTACACGGTCGTGTAAATAACTTAAATCCGTTTTCTTTCGATTTTACACGTTTCACTGTTTCTTACGTTTTGTTTGCCGATTTACACGTTTCTTCTTTTTTTACGTTTACGGCCCGTTTTTACGTTTTCACCCTGTTTTTTTCGTTTTTGCTGTTTTTTTCGTTTCGTCACATTTTTTACTTTTCGTCCATTTTACTTTTCGCCCATTTTTTACGTTCTCGGTCCGTTTTTTACGTTTACGCCCGCCTTTTTACGTTTTTCCCAAGTTTTTTTACAGTTTAATCACCGATAATAAACGTTTTTATTCCGTTTTTTACGTATTAATCGCAGCATTTTTTACGTTTTACGTCCATTTTTTACGTTTACGCCGTGTTTTACGTTGTCGCCCGGTTTACATTTTTTCCGTTTTTTACGCGTTTACGCCCGTTTTTTTACGTTTACGCCCATTATTTTACGTTTCACCCAGTTTTTTTTACTTTTTGCAGTTTTCTACGTTTTCGGACTTTTTTGCATGTTTCGTCCGTTTTTTTTACGTTTTTCGGTTGTTTTTTTACGTTAGCGACCGTTTTTGTACATATATCGGGCCTGCTTTTTTACTTTTCGTCCGTTTTTTTACGTTTAAAACCGTTTTTTTACGTTTTCACCCGGTTTTTTCGTTTTCGTCATTTTTTTACGCTTTTACCGCCGTTTTTTACGTTTTCAGCCCAGTTTTTTAGTCACGCCCGTTTTTTTTACGTTTTCACCCGGTTTTAACGTTTTCTGTCCATTTTCACCTTTTCGTCCGTTTTTTTTACATTTAGGCCCGTAAAAAAAAATGGACGAAAACGTTAAAAAACGAAAGAAACGGAAAAAATTGGGGTGAAAACGTAAAAACGAGGCAGTAACGTAAAAAAACGGGGCAAAACGTAAAAAAATGGAAGAAAACCAGAATAAACGGGTAAGAACGTAAAAAAAACGGGGTAACGTAAAAAACGAACGAAAACGTAAAAAACGGGAGGAAAAACATAAAAACGGTGAAAACGTAAAAAAGCGGGCGTAAACATAAAAAAACGGTCGAAAACGTAAAAAAAAAGGGCGAAAACGTAAAAAACCAGGTGAAAACGTAGAAACCGAGCGTAAATGTAAGAAAAAGGACGAAAACGTAAAAAAACGGACGAAAACTTTAAAATATTGGCTAAAACTTAAAAAAAACGGAGGAAAACGTAAAAACCCGGGTAAAAACGTAAAAACACGAGCGTAAACGTAGAAAAACGAATGAAAACGAAAGAAAACGTGTAAATCGGACAAAAACGTAAGAAAACGGATGAAAACGTGTAAAATCGGAAGAAAACGGAATTTCATGTTATTTACTAACGACCGTTAGTGTAAAGGACTAACGATGCGACGCTTAGTACATACAATAGCAAAAAATGTCAAGTTTTGTGTTACAATGAAAAAAAATAGTTGGCAACATACAATGGTAAAAAGTGTCAAGTTCAGTGTATTTTTTTTTATCATTTTCCTAAACTAATCACGTACTGATCCCTCAAAGTAACCTTTTTTTGAGTGAATTACATAAATTATCCATTAACAATATGTAACATTGTAACATACTTTGTATACCAATAAGGATTTTAACCCGCGTGTTGTGGCGGAATGTTTGTATACGATAATATTATATGTGTAGAAAGACTAAATTTTTGACGGGAAGAAGAATGCTTAGTGGGGATACTTTTGACTTGGCTTATGAATAAGCGGCTTAAAAAGCAGTAACCGATCCAGGTTTGTTTTGTTTTTTTTTTGTTTTTTTTGTTTTTTTTGCTAAGCAACTTGGTTTAAATGGATCCGTACTGTTGTGAAGCCGTCACCTAAAATAGAGCCGAATTTTAATTTTTGGAGATTTGATGGAAAGTGGAGGAAGGTTATAAAGAGGAAAAAGCAGATTAGAGAAAAATGAGCGGCTCTCTTTAGCACAGCATGTGAACAATAATTACTTAAGTCATGGCTGCACTCGCGTCCAATTTCTTTTATTGGTTTCTCTCTCTTCAAAAATAAATAGTCGGCTCCATTTAAGTGACAGCATAGGAACAGCACCCGACCCAAATAACTCATTTCAACAAATGCCCATCTGGGTTATTCTTTTCAGAAGCTTCTCTGAATTCCCACCAAATCTCTACATATCTCCACCAAAATTTTAAAGTAAAATCCATGTGATTTATGACTAGTTAAAGCGACGGTAACAACTTTCAGCACTATTTAATGCTTCTTAAAAGTGTACCAATTGTAAACAAAGTAGTGACATTTTTTTATCCATCGAGAATAAATGAATCATAAATGAAGTTCTAATAAAAGATCTAAACATGAATAAAAAATGTAGCCGCTAAAAAAAGTAGAAGAGAAAATAATTATTCATGATTATCGAAAAACTTGTTTTTGTATGTAAGATATATACAAAGTTACACAAAACGTTTTCATTTTTTCTTGGCTTCAGTTCTTGTAGGTAAGACACATATAAAGGTACACAAAATCATTTTCATTTCTTCATTGCCTCAGCTCTTGCTGATTTGCTATTGGTAACAAAATCGTTTCATTTCTTATTTGTTTCAGCTCTTGCTGTATTGCTGTTGGTATCATTTGGAGTAAATGCTTAGGCTGCCCACAATAAGGAGGGTCAATCCCCCTCCTTTTCTCTGCCACGTCAGTTTTCTCTCTCCAGCGACCTACAGGCGATTCAGTGCCACAATAAGGGCGACAAGTTTTTTTTTTTTTTTTTTTTTCACACAAAATAAAATTTCATTCATAATTAAAACGTTACATATTAATTCAAATAAAATAAAAACATTACAACAGAATTCAAATAACATTAAAAACATTACGATAAAACGACTAAACTAGTTTTCATTATTATGATGCTGCCAAATGTCTTCCACCAAATCGGCTTTGAGGCTAAGATGAGTTGTTCTATTGCATATCTCCCTAGTAATTTCCAATGATTCCGCATGCGTATTTATGGGATCATAAGAACGGTGCTGCTCCGCTGGAAAGAAGTCGGGAGATATCGCACGCCCTTCGTCTTGAATAATCATATTATGTAATATGATGCATGTGTACATAATATGTCCAAGACGCTCTTTGGTAAACCTTTTAGCCGGATGTTTAATCATTAGCCATTTCTTCTTTAGTACACCAAAAGTACGTTCCACATCTTTTCTTGCTGCTTCGTGCTTCCTCTTATACAATTGACGCTTGTGATCATGCGTCCCTGGATGTTTAATGGACTTCACAATAACAGAGTATTCCGGATATATCCCATCAGCAAAATAATATCCCCGTTTATAAGGCACGTTGTTAGCATAGAATTCCGCATCCGGTGCTCTCCCCATTTTGAGATCATTGAAAAGAGGGGATGCACGTAAAACATTTACGTCATTATTCATCCCGGAGACACCAAAGAACGCATGCCAAATCCATAAATCTTGAGAGGCGATCGCTTCCAATAAAATGAAAGGAGTTTTCTCGTGATCACCCCTACAATATTGAGCTTTTAAAGCATGTGGGCAATTCTCCCACGACCAATCTGTACAATCAATGCTTCCTATTAGCCCCGGAAACCCGTGAACTCGATTGTGATGCTCATAGAGTCTGTCAACGTCAGTAACCGTTGGATTTCGCAAATACTCTGAACCATATAACTCCATGATGGCCTCACAAAATTTATAGAGACGCGCACGAACTGTTGTCGCACCCATTTGCACATATTCGTCAAGCATATCAGGATTGACTCCGTATGCCAATTGACGAATTGAGGAAGTAATTTTTATCAAAGGAGAAATACCAAGTTCGCCCGCACAATTAGGTGTTTGTTGGAAATAAGGTGAATGATCGGTTACCTATCGTACAATTCGTGTGAATAGTCTGCGGCTCATTCAGAAATGATCATGGAATTGTTCATCGCCGTATGTTGGGTCAGCGCAGAAATAAGCAGCAACTAGACGGTCATGAGCACCCACACGATCCCTAGTAACACGGTTTCATGTTTCTGTAGGTTGTGACGCATGATAAGCCTCCCAAAAATCTTGCGCAAACATCAAAAAGTTGTTACTAACTTCTTCTTCATCATCCGAATCGGCAAAAAATATCTCGAAAGAATTCATGGTGTGAGAAAATATATAGAATTTTTGGAATGAGATTGTGTGAATTGAAGTGTGTTTATGTTGTGTATTTATAATAAGTGATTTTTTTCCCCCGACGGCTAGTTAACGGTCATTTTTTTTAAGTGACAAACGGCTAGTTTACATTAAATATCGGATCAAAGCTCAAAATATTGAAGGAAGATACTCGGTCGAGCTTGAGACCGATTATCCCCTTTTTTCTCTTCGAATTCGGTCGCGACCGAGTGTGTACAACAAGGCCGACCGAGTGTTCGGTGCTCGACCGACTCGGTCACAAGCCTTATTGTGGGCAGCCTTAGGGTATCTAAGCTACACACCTGTGTCAGATCAACTTGATCTAGTAAATGTTAAATAATAAAGGCCTGCAAGCCCGTTGGGTTTGGCCCATCTAGTTGCTAGGTTTTGTTTAGGTTAGTCACTATTTAATCTCCTGTAATCTGTATAGTTAGTTTAATCTAAATAATATATTTTCGGCGTTCGATCTGGTTTTTACATGGTATGAGAGCCTGTATAAAAGTTAAATAAAAAGAACGTTAAAGAAAAGAAAAAAAAGTTATTGTTCAGTAGGTCTTAGTGGCCTCATTTTTGCATTGATTTGGTCCGGTCGTGAACCAAATAAAATGGAAGACATTAAACCCATTTTCTAAAAGTTGGAGTGTTTGTTTATATATAGAAAATAATAAACAATTAAACCCACTTTTTCCTTTTAAAAATCCTACCATTTTTTTTTTATACAATACAATTTCTTCATTTTTTATATACACAAATTCTCTATTAAAAACACAACTACACTCTACCAAATCTTTTGGCTTATAATTTCTCACACCGTGTCGAAGAAATCAAGGAAGGTGTTCAAAAACTAATTAAGGGCGATACCATTCGTCAGGAACAAATTATCGAATTAGCTGATGAGTTTATCAGAGCATCGAATGCTAAAAATGATCTGATGAAACAATAAATGAAAAGACATTCTACCAGAAAAACTTGTTGTGGTTAACAAGTTTTTAGAAGAGGTAAGTTGGGAAAGATTACGTGATTCATATGAGGTATCAATTGGCGAGCAGAATCCAATATAACATCATATCAATCACAAAGTTCGTTGGATGCATAAAGAAAACAAGTAGAACGATTGTGTTTGCATTTTCCTGTAATAGTTTTTAGTTGTCGTATTCTTTCTTTATATTTCGTATTATTTAAAAAAAATTATATCGTTTATGCAATGTTTTTATTTTAATTATTAATGGAATATCTTTTAGTTGTTAAATGAAATTTTAATTTAAAAAAGAAATGTTCGGTAAAATGTGCGGTCCTCTTACTACGAGTGTTTGGTCTTGGTTTGATCTAGGAGAGAGAAAGCTGATATGACGCTGATGTGGTTTGGTCTTGACGTGTTCTTATTACTATCAGCCTAAGAGCATAAGGTATGATGAAGAGCATTAGCTCTTCATTTGGGTCCCACCGGATGCCACCTCATTTCAACACTGTCACTTCAAAATATCCCTCACTCATAACACAAAACAACCTCTTCATTTGCGCCCCATCCACACTCACACTCACCAATTGACAAACAATTAATGCAAAAATTACTGACGAGCAACCGAGTGGCGAGCCACCCAGGTGTGGTTGCGGGGGAACGGCGAGTGGTGAAGAGGTGCCACGTCGAAACGGCGAGCTCCTGTCTTCACCATACCCCTTGCTCTAAGTTTTATGTTCCAAAAGATATAAAGTAGCTTCCATTGAGATCAACATTGGTAAAGGAGAAAATGCCATTTAAAAGACATTAATAAAGAAAACAGGGTTTGAAATTTGGAACTCGAGGAGACAAAGACTAAAATTTTATTTTAATTATAAGATTCCTAGTGTGTGACAGTGCATTTTTAATGTCAAGTTTAGATCGATTAGATACCTGTTGGGAGAAANGATGATCAAAGATATAGAATATTTTGAACTTTTTAAT
Source organism: Artemisia annua (assembly GCA_014162995.1). NCBI lineage: Eukaryota > Viridiplantae > Streptophyta > Magnoliopsida > Asterales > Asteraceae > Artemisia > Artemisia annua. Next base: position 140,718 of record LBNU01000111.1, read on the forward strand.
CTCAAATCTGGTTAGCAATGGTGTCTAGTGTGTACCCGATCTTTGTTTGCGAGTTAAGTAGCTTTCGTATAAAATTCACATGGTGGAGAGGCTTTTCTTCCTAGCCCGTCACTTTCCGACTTTATTAAAACATGCTGTCAATCACTCTCGTAGAACAATACCATGTCCCATACACTGATTTACTCACATATCGGTTGTCTTTTACTCGACACAACCACGTACAAGAAGAGGGGTAGACATCGTTTTAGCTAGGCCCTCCATGTGCGTACACAAAGAGAAAGTGCTCTACTGTACGTATACAAAGACTACATCAATCCCGATTATATCGGATAAGGAAGCCAACATAATTAACATTACATTCGCTCTCGTAGTCTCGTGTATTCAAGAGTGATATGACAATATGACATTCACAAACAAGGGGAAATTCTTTTAAAACGTACCATACTTGTCCAAAAAATCACTTTTGAGTATCTACCTTTTTTTTTCCTTATTAGGTTACTAAACTTTCATTTTTTGGCCTCTTTAACGCATTTTGGGACGTTTTTGCCACTCAAATTTTTGGAAATCCAGGGGCAAAAATGTCATAAAAATGTCCCAAAGTGCGTAAAAGAGGCCAAAAAATGAAAGTTTAGTAACCCAATAAGGAAAAAAAAAGGTCGATACTCAAAAGTGATTTTTTGGACAAGTATGGTACGTTTTGAAAGAATTTTCCCCACAAACAGTTATAGAACCTTGGTATCGCATTCACAGTCTACCAACGGGCTAGACACGCTAAGACGAATGCTTTTTTTCCGAAACAACAAGTTTTAGTTATGATGAAAACCGTTATGCTATATACAAATACGACATGTTAACCTCACATGCTACAACCTCACGTCCTCACCCAATCAAATAATTATAATGGAGGAAAAAGAGGATACAAGCTAAGAATAATGGCTTTAAACTAAGTTGTTACATACTTAAATCTCATCAGAGACAAATATAAGGTTACATGTGTGTAAATTTGTCTTAAAAAAGATCATTTACATTTGAAAACAATAAAGCTACAACTAAAACTTAGATAGTATTTAACATTCGGTTCAAAAAGCAGAGAATTATATCTATATTTTTTTTTATATTATAAGATCTATATTAGCAGTCGATCAAAGAAATTAATTTTATTTTAGATGAAACCTAGGAGAGAGAGCAGATAGACATATTCGACGTCACGCGAATACTAAATGAGCTGGCTGGCGTGCTATCGAAACATAAGAAAACACAGTAATTTTAACCTTTACACTTATTAAATAAACTAGCAGAGTATTTACGCGTTGTAACAACGAGTATTCTGTAATCAAAACATTTTGCAAATAGCCGAATAATATTATTTGATTTATATTTTTTAGGATAATAATTTTACGCATGGCGAGAATTTTTAGGATAACAAACATTTTGGAACTCTTGGCTAAACAATCCTTTGTAATTTCTTTTCTAGCTTCTTGCTAGTCTTAATAAATTCCGCCGTTAAAAAAAAAAAAAAAAAAAAACCTTTATCGCACACTATCTCATATAAATATTGCGATGCAATGGATATACAAAAACAGTAATTAGTAGCATTACAAAGTTGTGACGATTGACGTTGATAGATACTTGCTAGTCAATAAATATTGTGTAATATTCGTCACAATATTGTATAATGTGTAAACATAGAATAATGTACATTAGCTCGTGCAAATATGTGATTAGTAAATCTATATATGACATTGCTTAACAAAATATGAATTACAGATTTCAAAAGCTACATATTTTTCATATCTTGTAAGCCATTTGAAATTTTTCGTACTTTGACGTGTACGATTCTTTTCAATCGAATTTAAGTGCATGGGTTATGATGATCACATTAGTAGCTTTTTGGTTTGTACATTTTGGTATATTAATTGTATTTTTGAACGAGGTGTATTTTAAGGCTAACATCAATTATAGGTGTTGTATAGATGTGTTAGTGTATTAAATAATATGTTGCGCGTTTAGCCTTATTACTTGTATTTTGCAATTTGTTATTTTTTTGTTTAAATAGTTTGTTCAATATGCTTTATTATTTGTATCTCTGTAGATATTGGCGACCCGAAACCCTAACTCTCCTAACTATTCGATTGTCCTTATCCTAGCATAATTGTTTTATAAATTGGTGTGTCTTGATTCTAATTAACGTTCTAATAAAGATTATCAACAATTTTGTACCGTTCTACGCTTTGATTAGGGTTTCTACCGTTATTTTTTAGGGTTTCGATTTGCTTCTTTTTTTCATAGTAAGAGTGATTATTACTTATTTATCAAGTTAATTAATTAATGGTCATTAGGATGTCCGCGGTAATCCAACAAGGTTGATCATGCGGTATACTATATCTTAAACCCTAATTTTCTAGGGTTTTTATTGTGTTAATACAAATATCGCTTAAAAACGTTATTTATATTTTACGATCTTTGCTAAGTTTTGTTAATGACAAAGTGTAAACTTTAGTTTTAAGTAAAACATGATTTTAGTTTAAAGTCTTGCATAACTAGATTTTTGCTACATTTACATTTCATATAAAACACAACATGTTCATATTTCTTAAATTAGAAATGTCACATCACCATTTATGACAAGTTTTGTCATATCACATTTATGGAAAGAAAGTGTGATTGACTAAACAAGGTTCTTACACAAGGTTTGTGTGTTTGACTCTTCATAGGGTTNCCATACTCCGAGTTAGGGGAGTAATATTCAAGGGGGAGCGTGAGAATTGTAACTAACCGTTTTCATTGTAGGTTCAAAATCCATGTTTCCCTACTCGGCACTCCTACTAGGGGGAGTATCGACCAAGGGGGAGCATATGGATAAATTGCGCTACGCTACTCTTCTTTTTGTTTCGACAAAAAGGGGGAGAAATATATCTAAACTTAGTAACTTAAAATGATTTTTATCAATTAAGTAAAACAAGTTAGATATAACATTTTTTTTAAGCTTTAACACTAAATTTGTGAGTTACTTAAAAACAAAGTTTATGTTTTGTCATCAACAAAAAGGGGGAGATTGTTAATACAAATATCGCTTAAAAACGTTATTTATATTTTACGATCTTTGCTAAGTTTTGTTAATGACAAAGTGTAAACTTTAGTTTTAAGTAAAACATGATTTTAGTTTAAAGTCTACATTTACATTTCATATAAAACACAACATGTTCATATTTCTTAAATTTGAAATGTCACATCACCATTTATGGCAAGTTTTGTCATATCACATTTATGGAAAGAAAGTGTGATTGACTAAACAAGGTTCTTACACAAGGTTTGTGTGTTTGACTCTTCATAGGGTTCTTACACAAGTTTTGTGTTTGACCAAGTATTTATGTGATGTGACTTTGGATGGTTTGGCAAGTTATGGCAAAACATAACTGTGAGACCTGGCGGAACCCTCGTGGTACACGGGCGGAACCCCACCAGATCCGCCAGGTTTGAAGTTTGTTTTGCTATAAATACCAAGCCATTTGCTAGCATTTTTCTTTTATCACTTCTCATCATATTTTGCACATACATTCATCTAACCCTTAACCTCTCATTGTTGTGAATACTCTTTTTGTAGCAAAGAAGTTCACAAGTACATATAAAGTTACAAGTATTCAACTCAACGTTGCAAGACTTGTTAGCTTAGCATCGTGTAGACTTTTGTAGTTTACACTTCATTTGATTGTGTGTTATAAGTTGTGATCGGTTAGTATTTTAGGCCTTAAAATACATAGTGTTACGGGAGTGGTTGTACCCTTGGTAAAGAACTCGACATCTAGCTTAGTGTCGGTAAAATTGTAAGCGACGTGTAAGGTTTTCTCCGCCGGATAAAGGAGCTTGTTGACTAGTGAAAGAAACTCTCGAGTTGGATACTCGGGGCGTGGACGTAGGGCAAGGAAAAGAGAGTTCCTTGTACCCGAACCACGATAAACAATCGTGTCATGGTTTGATCATTTCTTTCTTTATACTTGCATATTGTGTATTGTCTCTGTGTTCATATCTTTGATTAAACGGAAAGTTTCAAAGATAATTAAACTAAAAACGGGTAAACTATTCAACCCCCCTTCTAGTTTTCCACATACTTTACTGATCTTTGATAAAAGGTTGTTTGTTTGCATGCAGTGTAGTATGGAATGTGGGTTTTTGAGTTTAGATGGGAGAGGCGTTAAACAGAAAAAGGGTGTCAATACTTCTGGTAATGTAATGACAATCACGCAGTGGTATTGTGGTTAATTCATGTAATTGTTTTGAACCTGCTGTGCATGTGGATTCGAACAAATTGAGTACTAATTTGGAGAATGTTAACGGTGGTGGGGAGGATAGTCAGGAGGATAGTCAGAAGAATTGTAATGTGAATAAAACTAATGCGAAGAATCGTAGGAAGGTAGTGTTTAATTCTCCTCTTGTTGACGTTGATGTGGTGGAGGGCGTGGATATTGATCAAGCTAAGTCGAGTAATGAATGCTTTAAGTCTACTTCATATGCTTCCATGTTTAAAGAAAACACCCATAAAAAGATAATTCAAAATTCTGAATTGCGTAATGAGGAGCACGTTGATGGTGCAGATGTGTCTATCCCTTTGGAAGCTGTTAATGAGGTTCGTGATCGATTTGGTAATGTGTTGTATGGGTACTTTTATTGGGAAACAACTTGCTTTTCCTATTGTTGAGAATTACATTAAAAACACTTGGGCGAAGTTTGGTCTTGAACGAGTTATGTTGACAGATGGTTTAATTTTCTTCCAATTTGCTACTAAGAAGGGTATGGAACAAGTTCTTGAAATGGCCCATGGCTGATTTGTTTGGTTCCAATTATCTTAAACATTTGGACTCCCAATTCTAGACTTAAAAAGGACGAAATTACAACGGCTCCTGTTTGGGTAAAACTCCACAATGTCCCTATTGTTGCATTTTCGGAAGTTGGTCTCAGTTTAATCACTACTCAAATTAATTGACCCGTAATGCTCGATACTTATACGAGTTCTATGTGTCACAATACTTGGGGGCGTATTCCATATGCCTAGGCTCTAATTGAGGTTTTGGCTACTAAGGCTCCTTTGGAATCTGTTATCGTGGCAATCCCATTTCAAAATGGGCCGGGACATTCTTTGGAAACTATTGGCGTTGAATATGAGTGGCAACCTCCTCGGTGTGAAACTTGTAAGATATTTAATCATATTGATGTTCGATACCCTAAGAAGGTTAAGGTTTTGGCATCGAAACAAACATGTAATACGAATACATCTAACACGCCTCATGCAATTAATAAAAACACATTTAAGGATGATATTAATCTTTGTGTCTTTAAAGAACTCATTTGCTACTCTTACCAACGAAGAAAATGTTTTTGAAACGAACAATGAGAAAATGGACGAATAAGGATGTTATTGGAAGCTCAACATTTGAAAGTGATAGTGGTAATGATGAAGTTTTGGAGGTTCACAATGAATTTTCTAGTTACATGACATTTGATGGTTCTAAAAGTGGTACTGGAGCCGGTAAGTAGAACTTATATGAGCAATGGAAGGAGGATACCTATGATCAAAACCATTATGATGATGATGACTTTGATGATTGCAGTTTGACTAGTGCTCAAATGGCGTATGCTGATGCATATAACATTCATCTTCGTTGTCAAAGTAGATAGGTTCTTTTTTTATTAAGCATAAGTATGGCATGTTATTCTTATGCTAGGATGTAGGTTTTAAGCTATGTAGGTGTTTTGGGTGTGTCCGTTTAGGCTGAGATGTGAGATTCACCCACACCCGTAATCGACNGGTCATAGATGACTCTGATGTATTTGGGACCGTCTTATTTCTTTTATGGGCTTATATTTCCACACTGTTTTTGGAACATTGTAAACGAAATCCTTTTGAATATGAAATTTCTATTAAACGGTTGAGGTAAAACCGTTCTTTGTACTTTGTGTTGTGATACCAATTTAGTAGCACCCCAGTGACCTGAATGCTTCCGCTGATCCATTTTGGGGGTGTTACAGATTGGTATCAGAGCCTTGGTTTTAGAAAACTGGGTATTTTTAAATCCTAGACTGTAACTACTTTTGCGAAAACTTAACCCTATGACCGACACATGCCTGCCTGCCAAGCTGATGCCTCATTGTGACGTTGATTACTAATATATTTGATGAGATGTGTACTTTGCTATTGGATGAGTATATCCATTTATTTTTGCTATTTATTATAAGTATATTCGACATACTTATGCATATGTATCGTACTTGGCGTAGCATTAAGCGCTTTCCTCTGTGTAATCTCATCATTCGTCCTCGAGTGTGGACGCTTGTTTTAGCCTTTCTAAACAGTTTTTAAAAGTAAGGGACATATTACTGGTGTGACTGAGCTGAGTATTTCAAAATTCATTGAACCTCGGTGGAATATAGACTGATCACCTATATTCGACCAGGGACAGTGGGACATAGCCTGATCATCTATGTCCGACTCAGAGGTGAATTTTGCGATACTGAGAGTAGTTATACTAGAATTATATCCGGATTGATTTTCTACTTGATTTCTGAAAGTTTCAAAAGTTTCTGTGTGTGTACATATTCATTGCATAACATTCACATCTACACACAACACACTGGCATCACGATACTTTTCCATCACGATACTTTTTCTATTAACGGGAATGCTCTTTTATCACAATCTGGGTATGTTACAGTCATCTCTACTCCAAACTTCACACTCAATCGATGTTGTACCTTTCAAGTTAAGTACTAAGTACACTACTGAGACAACCAACTGATTGCTAGTAGCAATCAACACCTTCCTTATGGGTCGTACTCTAAACTTGCCAAACTCCCCATTCAACAGAGATAGTATGCCCAACAGAAACCTTAAGACCTTAAGGAGCAACTTGGACCACTATATTTGTAACAGGCACCTAATCCTTAATGTATCCCTCGATAATACCAATTGTCTACCTTGCTACCCTCTTATACGATAATAAACTAGGGCGCTAGTAACATACAAATTGTTTTCAACCATCCTAAAGACCATTTTGCGGTCATTTTACAAAATATTTTACTACTATTTCATAAAACAACAAACAGTTTCGATAGCATTTTGTAAAATATGCTATAGTTTCCCACGAGCTTTACACCCTTATGAACTATTTTACTTCCCTATGAACTACTTTAGCCACTGTTTGATTAAAACAATAAAACTGCGCTACTATTACCCTGCAAACTATTTCGCCATTACTTTCACAACCTATTTTGATGTCACTCTATGAGTTGCTTTGCTACTCACTGACAAACTAAACTACGACTTTGCTATTATCATGCAAATAATAAATTGATTTTCCATTCCTCTATAAAACTGTTTTACAACCCGTTTTATAAACTATTTTGCAATCACCCGGTGAACTTTCCACCCAACTGAAAAGCAATTTATGTTACTAAATCTTGGTACTTTTAAAGTGAATTGAATACTTATGTTTATGAAATCCGCGTGGTATTAAGCATCGAACCCCACTCAGCCATGAAAACTAAACTTTGTCTTTAAATATTTAAAACTTATGTAGACGTACATATCCGACTACACCTATTTCCCTGATATTCCTATTTTAAGGACTTTTCTTTAAAAACGCGTTTATATCAACTACAAAACTCATAGTAATACTTTTCATAGACACTCATTTTCTTAAGTTAAAAGTTTTTCTGGTCAAACCTTATCAAGACTTTTTCCATATTCAAGAGTTACTAAATATTAATTTTTGAGAAATTGTTTTATCTGCACCATTCTTAAAAACCCGTTTTACTAAATTATATATCTCTTTAGTTGGACCTTATCGAACTCTGGTAAGTAAAATAATGACTAAACGTTAATTTTTGAGAAATTACCTTATCCACCCACCCTGTGATGAGAGACACGTTTTACAAAATTTTCAACCTTTTAAAAACCGTGCATCTCATGCAACTATTAATTCCAAACAAAGAAATGTGTAATACTTGAAAAGTTATTTTGGTCAAATCGTAGACATTTACCCAAATAGAGTTGTCAAACAAAATTTTATCCATTCATTCGAGAAGGGAAAACATCAAAATAGGATAGCCGATAACAGACAACCNAATATCCTACACTTCCATAAAAGTTTAAAAATTTACCTTCAGTAGAAGTGACAGAATAGAAATGAGCAAATTAAAATTGAGGGTAAGACTCTTAGATTGAAGCAACAATGTAACCACCCGTAAATTTCCGGACTATTATTTTAATGGTGGAATAATTTGTTTTTGTGAAATCTTAATTTTTTTGATATTTACTGATGACTAAAAACTCAAAAACGAGAAGTTATCTCATTTTTCCTGAAAATTGAGCCGTACGCGTACTGACACCCAATTAATTATGGCAAAAGTCAAATAAATAGTTTTACGAATCCGAAATAATATTTGTATATCACTTTTATAAAAACACACTCAAAACTGTATATTATATATTTTACTAAAAACATCAAAACGGGACACCGCGGCACATCTTTAAGCTCAAGCGGGACACGAAATACACGACGAAATTTCAAAAATATATATCACTCCCTCCTATACACGTTTTTGCCAACCCATGGTATCACATGACCAACTTAAAATTTTTGTAAAGTTACTTTAACACATATTACATGGTCTATACAAATAAAAGTACCATGCAAGCTATTATCCATTTGCTAATTTGGCTAAGCAAGATCTAACACTTCCTGGTTATATTTCCACTCGACACACACACTTTTACTTGCTTATTTTACTTTCAAATCTCGCTAAAACTACAAGTGTATTCAAAGTTTGAAGCTTGGAATAATCTTGGGTAATTTGGAGTAAGTCTTGGAGCTTTTGGGTTATTAAGCTTGGGGTTAAAAATCCTTGCTCTTGTTCTTGCATTTCAGTTCGACTCACACACTCCCTTCATACCCACTGTAAGAGATTAAAGCTTTCATATTCATGTCCTTTGATTTCCTTATAATACAAACATAATACACATTTATATTACATGCTATTTTGTTAAGTGTTCGAGTCTTTGAGAAACCAAAATAAGTTTTACTTGGTTTTTGTTTTTTTTTTGTTTTTTTGTTTTTTTTTTCACTTCGAAATACATACATATATATACATTCAACTTGCAAAACTAAAAATGAATTTCTCGATTTACCCTCACTCGACATACACATGTATACGTTCGAACATGCATGCTAAGGACTAAGTTGTGTTGCTTGAAGTTTGTGTAGCAAAAAGATAAATCACAACTAAAATAACTTAAGTAATAGGCTAATGATAATAGTGTTTATGTTTAACTTATGATTTGGTTTACTCAAGATGGATTAAATCTTGATTGAAAGATTGGGTATTGTTAGAGCTTGTTACGGGTCGAAACCCACTGTGGTCGAACCAGAGTGGTGCTATTTTTTTTTTTTTTGGTTTGAATTTGAGTTGCAATCTCAATATAAGGGTGGGTATTGTTTCAGCTTATACGAAATAAAAACAAAACCAAACGCATGCAAGTGTACACTGAGAAAAATAATATAACTAAAAATTTCACTGTCGAAAAACCCTTAAGTATAAATTAACTGTAAAACTAAACAAAGAAGAAACCTTGGCTCAATTGGTTGTGTCTCTGAGTTTTCAAACACCCGGGTTCGATCCTTAGTAGGGGATGTCTATTTGAGAATATATATATATATATATATATATATATATATATATATATATATATATATATATATATATATATATATATATATATATATATATTTTAGTCCTGAATTTAATACATTTTTATAACTATTAACAAAAATGTCAAGACTTATATTTTTCAACATATTTGTCTAAATACATAGAGTAAAGTATTTATTATTTTACTAACGTTTATTTTTCACAAACACTTTACTTGTGAATCCTTTCCGTACTAAGTCTTTTGGTTGCTCCCGAACCAAAAACTTATTCGTCATGAATACGTTTATATACTCAAATATATATTCGTACATTGTCCAAGAGCCAATACTTACAAACACTTTAAACCTATTTAAACTTAAATGCTGCCACACAAGCAACAATAACACAAACAATTAAAAACTTTTAAACTTATTAGGACTTCACACGTCGAGTCTTAAACTGAAACTGAGAACTAAACTTGCCGTACTAATCTAGGTCGCATGTCGGTGCCGCACACTATCACTACCTGATACTTTACCTTATTTAGACTACTTTTGCTGAGGTGAGTTCATACCCCCTGTTTTACTCTTTTTACAACTGTTTTGGGGGAGGATACATGCTCGTTTTATTAAATTCAATATTTGCATTACTTAAACATTAAATTGTTTACTTGAAGACTTTATGTGCTTGCTAAATTACTTGTTTGGTTATTTAACCGTATGACC
>LBNU01000111.1:170518-183051 GCA_014162995.1 Artemisia annua
GGGTCTTATTAGGATCTTTAAGATTGAGATAAATAGTAGCTTGTACCATAATATAGGCAGACACCCATCTAGGAAGAAGGATTACAAAATAGGATATGTACAATTCCACTAGTTACTTAATGCTCATAATCAAGTGATCTTGTAGTCATTTACTGCTAAATAAGTTATTTAGATGTTTTACACAACAAAACTAAGGGGTTTGTGATCGTGGCTTGGATATTCATATGTGGTCCATAGAAAAAATAAAGTATAGGTCAAGGGTATTCACTAGAATCACAACTAATATTATCATGTATGATGCTAATATTTTTCGAACTTCAACACTAATTTCAAATTACAAAAGATACTAAGTCTGCCTTTGACTATAGGTCTTGACATCGGCCTGGGCCTTGAGTCTTTTTTTTCTTCCTAAGGTAATTGGAAGTTATATTCGTTGATGGTATTCTAAAATCTGATGCTGAACCAGATAAGCCTAAAGTAGCCAAAATGGCAAAGGAATCTATTGGCAATTCTGGAAGGAAAATGCTTGCTGACATAAGCAACATGCCGCGGAGACCTAGTACATTGACTCAAGATAACAAGCCCCGCCCAAGTTCTGCTACTGTGAAAGAATATGTAGAGCAGCTTCAAAAGGTACCAATTTTTAATCTGGCATCATGCAATTTTATAGGTACTTTTGAAACTTAAGGATGAATATATCATGACGACTCTAATTCTGTGTTTATGTAATACAGGAAAATGCTGCACTCGTCAAGCTCTTAGCAGATAGAAAGTATCCTTCATTCCTTCTAGCATTAGTTGTTTCCAAGTTCACGTGGTTATTTGAAGTTCCCAAATAAACACTTATTTACTTGACCATGAGTATTCAGTTTTTCTTAATATTTTTCCAGTCGGATTATTGAGCTAAGCGGAGCTGAGTTACACAAATTACGGATTACATTGCAGAAGATGCAGCAGCAGAATTTGCAGCTTGCTCAGTCACATAGTCAAATGCTAGCGGTTTGTTTGCTTAACAAATATTTCCAATTTTCTATAGTTTTATTGTTGGTAAAATGGTGACAATATTTGTTTATTTTGCAGGATTACAATTCTGGAAAGGACAGGGTAAGTTATTCATGATAATATTCATCTAGGATTTTCATTTGGTGTCTGTCCATCTGTGATTTTGACACTGTCCTTTATTTTGTTTGTGTTTAGCTAAAAGAACTTCAACATCAGCTTGGATGCAAAAATAGTCTGCTCATAGCCAAACAATTGGAATTAGAGGTTAGGTTGTTGCTATTTTTCATTTAATAGCAGACTTGCTAAATATATTTATATCCTATGTTTACAAACATGCTACTTGTTGTCTCAGGGAAAAAGGAAACTGAAAACATGTGAAACAACTGACAATAAGGTTAACAGTTGATTAATAAGTAAATCTATGCAACTATTTGCTAAAGCTTGTGACTAAATATTTATATATACATCTGATAGAAGGCGAGTAAACTATCTGACCGCGAGGAACCGGGAATCTGTACAGTGGCAGAAATCGCGAAAGAATGTCATACCAACGGAAGACAGAAATCCAAAAGTAAGTGTAATTTGTGCTTTGATCTTATTCCTGATGCATGTGGAACCGGAATTTTATAGTTTATTTACTCTCGGTTTTAGGTTTAGGTCCTTGTGTTGCTAAGGGTCAGGATAAGGGCGTGGCTGACAATGGAAGGTTTGTTTTATATATGATCTAATTGTATCACATTAAGAATATTAGTTCATGTAAATAAGCTATATTTGTAATCTCCAACAGGCTGACTAGAAGGCAATCAGCTAGGTTTAAGCAGGATGAACCAACACCTAATGAAGATGTATTTCATACGGAGAATGTGGACCTTCCACCATGTCGGTTACCTGATGAAATAATGCAAGAAGATGATTCAAATTCGGTTGCTTTTACTGCTAAGAAAGATGTAGAAGCTGATACCTCAGGACAAATGGTTAGTTTGTCTCTTTCTTCATTTAGTGGCGGATGGGCTAAATGTTTCTTTATCCCAATTTATATTGTTTTCTCAGGGAAAAAGGAAACCGAAAACATGTGAAACGAATGATATTAAGGTTAGCATTTGAAACTCTCGAGTGCAATTATTAAAGGAAGTCTCTCTTTTAACTAATATTGGGCAATCGTTTATGTATTCACTGATAGAAGGTGAAAGTATCTAAGCGTGAAGACACCAAAGTCTATATAGTAGCAGAAAGTGATAAAGGTCCACAATGTAATGCCAATGGAAAGCAGAAATCCAAAAGTGAGCAAAATTGTGCATTTCAGTCTGGTTCTCGATGTATACCAAATGTATTCTAAATTTGTTCACTCTTAATTTTAGGTTTGGGTCCTTCGGTTAGAAAGGGTCAGGAGAGGAGTGTGGCTGGCAATGAAAGGTTTGTTTGTATTTAATTATTTATCTTAATTGTATTACAATGAAACTACAAGTTTTACGTAGATAGGCAAACTGTATTTTCTTCTATAGGCTCCTCGGCAAAAGACAATCTGCTAGGTTTAAGCATAATGAACCAACATCTACAGAAGACGTCTTTGATACGGACAATGTAGATCTTCCGCCATGTCGGTTAGCTGATGATAAAATGCAAGAAGATGATTCAAATTCAGTTGCTCCTTCTGTTAAGAAAGAAGAGGCGATAGATAGTACTCTATCAGATAAAGCAACTCAAGAATGTAAAAGATCGTCTATTTCAAGACCATCACGTGTAGCAGCTTCAAAAGTTCAGTCTTACAAGGAAATGGGACTACACGTGAAAATGCGTAGACCTGAGTGAGTGTTTTCTAACTTCTTGCTACAAGGAATATCGTTTTGGAATGCCGAGATGGGTGTAAAAAAATTGTAGGGAAACTTTCCCCTAAAATGTTGTTATCTGTAGTCTGTACACAAATGCTTCTTTTGACCTGCAAAGAATGTGATTAGATTCCTATCTAGTTTCGTTAGTAGGGTAGTTTTTGAGGGCGAGGGTTCCTTTATTGTAAAAGCTTGGATGCAATGACTAGGTAGGCATCTGTATTCAGCATATGAAGTTGGTATAGCTGATTTTAGGTTGTATGTTGAAACAATATCTTTCTTGAATGCTGCTTTCATCTTGTTATGATTCTGATGATAAATCTGAAAGGGCATTAGACTGAGAAAGCTTCCTGCAGATGGAAGTGTAGTTTTCATGAATATCCGACAATGCACACTACCCACACAACATGCATAGTTCTTAGATATTATAGTGTCCTAAGTGGCCATGAGAGGGGAATGTGAATGTTACGGAGTACTTCTCTTCTGGTTTACTGTTGCTTAGAATGCATCAGAAGTTGCATTAATTTAGAATGCATCAGAAGTTGCAATTGGTCATAAAAACTCAAAATTTAAGGTAAATGATTTATATGCTTAAAACTCTTGGAGTTTGACATGCTGGTACTGGTCGTTGGTATAAGTTCTATCAGCCTAGATAGGTTATCAGGTAGTCATGTGAGTTAAACTTCAGACTAGATTGTAAAATTCGCACTTAGCAACAAGCACAGGTTTTAGTTACACCCCCTTCGCTAGGTGGTTCGAGAATATGCTTGAACATTTGTAATCAGTTTTCAAATATGCCTGTCCACCCAATGTAAAGTCCTCAAATGTCAATCCCAAATGGCACTGGATGATAAATTGGTAGTGTTGAGATGCATTTTTCTCTGTTGGGTGTATGACCATCTACTATTATATTCCTGTCATTTTCTTTGAAAGGTGCATAGCTTAATTGAGCGCTATGGTATCGTATAAAAACTTGATGTCATGTCTTCTATAGTTCTATATTATGCATACAAACTTTACCTTTACTACCGAGACGCAACTCTCTTTTGTTGAAGAAATAGTAGGGATGACACCAGTGGCCACGCAATGGCCAATGGGCACAGGTAATTTCGCTATTTTTCTCTTGCCTGTCACATGCTCGCCACCCGTTTGTGGGTATAATTTTTTGCCCATGCCCATGCCCGCGGGTACTCATTGCTCGCAGGTAAATCCGTGAGTTTGTGAAACATAACATTTACACGTTTCCGAATGTTTTGAAAATGAGTAAATTACATAGATGGTCCCTGTGGTTTGCTCAAAGTTTCACCCACAGTCCTGAAAGTTAAAAGTTACACGGATAGTCCCTATCTCTGAAAAGAATAACACTAATGGTCCCTTTTTTAACTGTCGTCAAGTGACTTCCATTATAAGTTACACGTTAGTCCCTTTTGGTTAAATATCGTTGCATCGTTTATCCTTTATAATAACGGCCGTTTATAACTTAAAGTTTTTCGAATTTTTCTTACGTTTTCATCCGTTTTTATACGTTTTCATGCGTTTTAATCTGTTTTGGTCCGTTTTTATAAGATTTCGTCCGTTTTTCTTACGTTTTCATCCGTTTTCATGCGTTTTTATACGTTTTCGCTCGTTTTTCTTACGTTATTGTCTGTTTTCCTATGTCTTCATCCGTTTTTATCCGTTTGGGTCCGTTTTTATACGTTTTCGCTTGTTTTTATACGTTTTCCTTTATTTTTCTTACATTTTCATACGTTTTTATCCGTTTTTATATGTTTCATACCGTTTTATAATGTTTTCGTTCGTTTGTTATAACCGTTTTTCTTACAGTTTTCATCGTTATTGTTTTTATGTTATCATATGGTGGTTTCTCCGTTTCCTTCCGTTTTTCATGCCATTTTTATTCATTTCGGTGCTGTTTTTTAATACGTTTTGGTCCATTTTTAATACATTTTTATACGGAAGAAAAACGAATAAAAAATGGACCCAAAACGTATAAAATACGGAAAACCGAAAATTGAATAAAAATGGATAAAAACGGAAGGAAACGGAAGAAAAAACATAATGAAAACATAAATATAACGATGAAACATGTAAGAAAAAAAACGTATAAAAACGAACGAAAACACAATATAAAAACCGGTAATGAAAAATATAAAAACGATAAAAAGTATGAAAATGTAAGGAAAAAATAAAGGGAAAAATGTATAAAAAACAAGCGAAAACGTAATTAAAAAACGGACCCAAACGGAATAAATAATGGATGAAAACGTGGAAAACAAGGACAATAAACCATAAGAAAAACGAGCCCCCAAAAACGTATAAAAACGCATGAAAGGATGAAAAACGACGAAAACGATTTAAACGTATGAAACGTATTAAAAAAAACGGATGAAAAAACGTATTAAAAACCGTAAAGAAAAAATTTCGAAAACTTTAAGTTATAAAACGGCCGTTATTATAAAGGAATAAAAGATGCACGATATTTAACCAAAAAGGACTAACGTGTAAATTATAAAATAACGGAAGTCACTTAACGACAGTTAAAAAAGGGACCATTAGTGTTATTCTTTTCAGAAGATAGACTATCTTTGCAACCCTTTTAACATTTCAAGGGACTTTGTGGGTGAAACTTTGAGCAAACCACAGGGCCCCATCTATTGTAATTTATCTTTGAAAATAAAAACTTGATTAGAAGGTGCATAAGTTCCCGACATATTTGATTAAGTAATGCACACAATTAAGTCAACTAATCACGAAAAATTTATATATAAACTAATAGCCAAATTTAATAAAAACAAAAAAATTATAAATTTTTCCCTTTTGTAAACTTAAAAATTATTGCCTCGATAGAAGATTATACGTGCATTAAAATCCGTAAACCCATGTATAAGAGACATGGCTTGAAAATTGAGACATTTAAGAAATATATATTTGATAACTTTTGATTATTTGATATTCTCTTAGAGCAGGGAAAGGTATCGTCAGCTGGTGGGTGGGCGCCCATCCATCACCAGCCCAAAACTGCGACGGCGGCACGGTACCAGGTTTCCGCCATAGCCATCTTGGCCGGTTCCCCCCTACCCGCTCAAGTGCCCATCCGAGGTTATTTTTCCCCCTTTGGAAATGTTAACGTTGGATATTAGGGGTTTGAAGTATTGTGTTTGTGTTCTTGTTTGTGATTATTTGTGGTTATTGTATATTATTATTATTATTATTATTTTATGATTATTATTTTAGCGTGGGAGTTGTTTTTGCAGTGTGGGGGAAAGAAGAATGGTGGAGAAAAAAAAAATAAAAAATAAAAATAAAAAGTACATGGGCCTATTATTTGGGAGGAAGAAGAAATATATATAATATATTATCTATATATATATATATTATAATATATAAATATTTATTATATTATATATATAACTATAATATTATATATATATGGGCTAAATTTGATTTTGTTTTTGTTTTGGTGTGTTTTTATAATTGTAATGGGTGTGTTTTTTTTAATTAATTGAATTTATTTAAGTTTATATTGTTTATATTAATGTAAAAAAAAAAAAAAAAAAAAAAAAAAAAAAAGCCGACGGCACCAGAAATTCTGGTGCCAACGGATACCCCTGAAATGTGGTGCCGTGGGGTTTCTGGTGCCATGTAGCTTTTTGCTGACGTGGCAGCACTTTTTGCCCATAGCACGAGCCCGATGGCTTGACGATACCCAATGCTCTTAAAGTCTTTGATCTAAAAGAGACGTTTAGTATGCCCCGTTTTTTTTAACAGGTTTATGTGACTATTAAATATTTTTACTAATAGCTTGAGAAATATTTCAAACATAACAAATGTAAGTTTAATAAAAAATGGTTTTACGAGTATGTTGAAAGGTATATCTGCGGGTATTTTATAATGGGTGTGAAGGGTTTACCTACGATAGGTGGCATTACCCATCACCCACTGGTGGGTTCATTTTTCACCCATGACCCGAATTGCCACCCCTAGCAAATACGATCTAGTAGTGTGGAAACAGCCAAGCTGAGCTGTCCAAATCTAACAAAGCTCATGCTCGGCTCATTTAAGTTTATAAAGCTTAAGCTTGTTTCAAGTTTTATGCTTTTAACTCGAGCTCTGTTTATGTCGACTCGAGCTCCACTTAAACTCACCTCAAGTAAATCGTTATTTAGTTTTTTAAGTTCGTTTACATATAAATGTACAAACATATATATAAACAAAAATGTATACGCACAAAAATATACTGTATGATTCTATATACTCCGTATTACATAGATAGTACTAGCATAAATGATGATTAGAAAATGCAACTATATACAATTGCAACAAAAATACAATAAAATTATCCTAGTGTATTATTTTTGTTTGTATATGTGAATAGTTTTTGTTTCACATTTTCTAGTACCACCTTTTATTTCCTGCATCAACATGTATACTGTCATGAAGCCCAAAGCTTTTAGCCCCCGCACGCTTGTACTTTATGTTGAAATTATGAAAAGTTGCATAATTCTCTTCTTATAACGACTTAGAAAACTACATTTTGAGAGTGTTTGGGATTGCGTCTTTTAGTGTTTATCGTCTGAATGCAATGCTAACAAGTTCTATTTCAGGCGTTTAATTGCATTTTTAATTGACTTTATGTTTGGTCGTGTGTGTGGATGAAAAAGACAATCACATAAACATATGTAGTAAAAACACATGATCATCCCATTGGTTTGGGTCGCCCGGTGCAAAATTACGAATGAGGCCTCGTAAATCACAAAAAGCTTAACTATTATAGAAAATTCAAAACATAATATACTTAGACATGTATAAATACTAATGGACATATACTAAATCAGAGGCATCTTCACATAATATTTAAAAATAATTTAAGTTAGACATGTATAAATACTAATAAACATATGCTAAATCGGATGCCCCTCACAAATGGTGGCCTATGCGGCTGCCCCACTTGCATATGCTAATAACCGCCACTGTAAAAACATACAAACGAGCACAAACATAAACTCATACCGACATAGAAATATGAAAGCATGCAAGCATATATAAGAAAAATATGGCTTTGCATGTAGATGAGTTTACACAAAGGCACATATAAAAAATAAATAAATAAATAAATAAATAAAAAAGCAATAAAAGCAAATATAAACATTAAAAGGATAAGAGCGAACAAGTGCAAAAAAAATTATAAGCATAAAAGCCATATAGTCATCTTTGGGATACAATTAGGGATAGAACATTTTGACCCATATCCCGATACTGAAATGAAACCGTACCCAACCGGTACCAACTTCATATACACGGTACAAGACCTGTACCATGAATCAAGCCAAAAAAAAAATCAGGATCACTAATACGATACCAGTACCAAACTGGGATAATATTGAAAAAATACCCAAATTTTGAGTAGTCATTTTTTTTTTTATTTTTTTTACTTTTTTTAACAACTAATCCAAACACTCATTGGTCCCTTCTATGCAAAACAACAGCCCCAAAGACATAAGGAAAGAAAACCAAACGTCCAAAAAACATATTGTAACAACCATAGTTCCTTCACAAAACCTTTCAAAAATTAAACCCTAACTTTATTACTAATCAGTTAAATCATCAAGTTTGCACAAGAATATGTTGGTTGTTTTTTGTAACTGCTAATCCACCTTAGGAGCAAAATGCTAAAGAAAAATGTGTTTTTCTAATGTTTGCTAAGATATTAACTTTGCTTGTTTTTTGTCGTGTGTGTAGATATAGAAGACGAGATTGCCAAGCAAAACACTAAAGAAAAAACGAAAGGAGTACACAAAATTAATTGTCTTTTGTTGAAAATAGTTTAGTTTGCTTATTTTGAACGATTTCATATGATTTTGGTGGGGATTTTATAAGTTTTGAGATGTTTTTAAGTTACGACTATCTTGGTGATATGTTTTTTTAATTGTAGGTTGTGTTTTCTTACACGTTTAGGTTTGAAATCACTTGAAAATGCACGTTTTGTTGTTTTAACAGAAAGCTTCTAGCATATAATTTTTTGTTAGTTTTAATAAAAAGGGAAGAACCGGATAGGTACTGATTTTCCATACCGGTTCTGGTAGCGAAATCCCGTCCGATACGATACCGGTACCCCTCTTTTATGCTCGAAAAAGAAAACGGTACCACCAATTCGATATCAATCTGGTACCATCCTCATCCCTAGATACAATCATTTAAACCAATAGGAAATTAAGATATACATACGAACATAAGTCATAAAAGCGTAAAGCCGTGAACTATTATAAGGCAAAAAATGCCTACGCGCGTTAAATAAGTCTATGAACCCGGGGTGTTGCGAGACATGAAGGCATATAAAGCAATATGTCTCTATACCTAAGAGTGATCAACTCTTCCCACCCCATGCTTCTCTACACCTCTGCGCCCTACTCATCACTACTCATCAACTTTAATCATAGTTCTCCACACGTTCATATCAGATGTCATGTCCTCAGACAACAAAACGTTCCAATACACGAGTCATTTCAGATTTATTGGAACGTTCTTGCCACATAGGACTCGTGTGGCTGCTCTCCACTTCAACTAGCCTGCTTGTATACGGTGTGTTACATCATCCTCTATCTTCCGGATTTGTGAATCACAGATCCGAGATATCTTAAGGACTCATACGGTTGTAAGATTTGTTTTCCAATATGGATTTCCGCTTCCTCGTTATGATCGTTCACGTTCCTATTGAAGTCGCACATTAGGTATTATGTCTTCTCTATGTTGACTCGTAGGCCTTTGTCTTCTAGCTCCCCCCCCCCCCTCTCAACTGTTCCAATATACCATTTAGACCTTTTGGCATTTCTGAGACTAGCACAATATCATCAGCAAATATCAAGCACCAGGGGTTGCTCTCCTGTATCCCTGTCAAAACTAATCGAGAATCAAGGCAAGAAGGTACAACATAATAGATGAGCCTTGGTGTAAACCAACTTTCACCGGAAAAAACTTTGTGTTTCCCATTGGGGTTCGCACACAAGTACTTGCCCCTTCGTACACATCCTAAATAATTTTTATGTATCTCACTAGGGTTCTTTTATCTCTTAGAGTCTTTCAAATCAACTCACGTGAGACACTATCATAGGCCCTTTTAAGGTATAAAAATGTCATGTGCAAGTCTTTTCGTCTATCTCTATGCTTTTTCATAAGGCTTCTAATAAGGTGTATTGCCTCAGTTGAAGACCGTCCTGCCATAAAACTTAATTAGTTTCAGACACCTTAGTCTCTCGTCGCATCCTTCTCTCAATAACTCTCTCTCAAAGCCTCATGGTGTGACTAAGTAGTTTTACGCCCCTATAGTTGCTACATATATGCATGGGCGGTTTTGAGCCGGCGCACCATCAGCAACCGAGCCGGGCCCAACCCACTAAGGGGCACTAAAAATTTTTATACCCATTATATGTACTAGGCCCAACCCACTTTTTTTATTTTGTAAAAGTAATACTTTTGTGGCAAGAATGATTTTTATTCGTATTTTTGGCTTTTCGTACTTGATTATGGTATATGGATATTATAATATAGGGTACTTTTTTTTTCGTGCCGGGCCTAATTTTTTTTTGACGTTCTCAGCACCGCCCATGCGTATATGCACGTCTCCTTTCTTTTTTCTTAGATGAGGAACTTCGCTAGTCTCCACTCCTCGGGCATAAAACTTGAGAACCTAGTGTAAATGTTTGAACTTACAACCTTTATAACTATTATGAAGCCGAAAGTCGATAAGAGTCCGAAAATGACCCATGTTCTCTTTCTCACTTGTTGTAGTTTTACAAAACTCGTTCTTACGTAGGATATCACTTCCGGCCCTACTAAATCAAGATGCATGATTTAAATTAACGAAAAATAAAAACTGTTGACGTATATGCCGGAGGGAATCATACCGGACGTAATGATGATGTGCCGGAGGACAGGACAAGCCGGAGGGCATACTATTGACTGAAAGTCCCGAGTGATTTGACAGGCGCACGTGCACCGCCGCCACCGAGATTTCAGGGATTTTGTCTAGACAAGTGGGCTGACACCTACGCTACAAGGTAGGCTTACCTCAGCACCTATTGGACAAGTGGGCTGACACCCTACCCCACACAGGTACCAAGGTTGGGTAGTATAAATACCCCAACCATATTTATTGCTCACACCTAACACACACTCACGCATACCTACTCTCATTTAATTCACATACCTTTCGGTCTTACACACATATACTTACTCTCACGCCGGAGCTTGGTCCTGGGATAACACCCGGGGCGAGCTAACGTGCGCATTCCCTTGTGCAGATAGCTAAGGATCTCGCTAGAAGGAAGAGGAACGGATCTTTGCTTCAACAAAAACCATGGCACATGGGCAGGCCAAGATCTTCAACCTTTCGAGGGTCGCCATCAAAGCCATTCTGTGAAACACATAAAACCGCGTTGATGCACGAAAGAAAACATTAACCATGGTTATTAATAATTATTATATAAACTATTAAGGAATGTTGAAAAGAGTAATTTAAGTACAATTATTTTGTTGTATTAAATATAAGACAAAATCATTTCAAATGTTGTTGTCACATCATCTTTTGGCTCCTCGTATGCATAAAACAATAATCAAGACTTCAGGAGGTTAAATTGTCATGAGCGTGTTTTTAACAGTGCTTGATGTGTAATTTTGATAACATTATCATTATGGTCTAAAAATAGGATAAGATAGCAAGTGGTAACATAATATACTCCGTAATAGATGTATTCAAAACCAAGTTAACGTCTGTATTCAAACTGAAGTTTTAACGTTAATTTCATACTCTTAGACACTACGCTGGATCCGCCATTAACTGTATTGAAGTTATTCTATATTTTATTGAACTAGACGATCAATATTCTTTTTCTTTTCCGAGATATAACGTTTTTGTTGTTTCTGCATTGTGAAGGATCAATTACTATGAAATGAATAGTCAATGAATATTGTATAACAGTAATTTAATCTATAGCTTAAATGTAGTATAAGTTGCTTGCTAAAAATGTATGGTAAGTATTTCTTTTATATATATTCTCCATGTATTTTGGTACGGAGTATTTGGTTACAAAAGTGTTAGTAAAAGAAATCTGGGGTTGATCTTGTTGTCTCCATGTTTGGTATGTTTGAGGTAATAGAATATGATTATGTCATTTTCATAAAACAAAAGGGTTGGGTATCGAATTATTAGATTAAAGTTTGTTGTGGACCAACATACACCCTTAGCATTTTTAGTGCCTGCTAATTTATCATTGTAAACCCGGTGAATGATGAGTTTTTCATGTTTGGGTTATCCGTAAGGGTGAACTTTTTTAACTCAGATGTACGTGGCTTTATCATGGCTTTATCAGGTTAATCTCGGGTCTGTTTCCCAACCTTTTCTATCTATACCCAAATTTACATGCTTAGCGAGATTTGAACATGCAAAAAACTAAAAGATTACCATTAGATCACTTGTTAGTGGACACCAATTTATCATTGTCTATTTTATAAATCAATATTATGACTAAAAAAGAAAAAAGAAAAACCAACCGTTGATTTATAAAAAGAAAAGTATCGAGAACAATTGTTGTAAAACGTCACTATACCAAGGATACCGGAAATTGATCCTTGCAAGAAGCTATTAGGTGATAAAAAAGAAAAGAATAAAGTACTATTCAGTTTTTTAATATAGGCGAAGGCTAAAGATAC
>LBNU01000111.1:184252-195675 GCA_014162995.1 Artemisia annua
TTTTTTTTTTTTTTTTTTTTTTTTTTTTTTTTTTTTTTTTTTTTTTTAACGTTGCGTTGAAGTATATGTGTAATAAGCGTAATTTGAAAAAATAAAATAAAATTAAAAAAATAAAAAATAAAAAACAAAGACAAGGGGTATGTTTGGCAAAATTAGCTGTAAGCTGTAAATTATAAACTGCAAAATTATTAACATGAGCTATAAGCTGTATCTTTTTCTTAATAAAAGTGTTTGGTAAGTTAGATGTTAAATGTAATTATAAGATGTAAAATGACATAAAAGGACATATTTATAATTGTAAACAAATGTTTGGAGGATATATCAGTAATTTAAAGTTTTAACAGCTCCTAGATATTTAAAAAGTTTCATGAATAAGCTTTTCATTTAAGAGCTATTTGTTTGAAATAAAAGCTTGAAGTTAATGCATCCAAACGGAGCTATTTATTTTAAAGGAGATTATTTTTTAACAAAAAGCTAACATCTCTCCCAAAAAGCTCTTACCAAACAGGCCCATGCACTAAAAGTGAAACACGATGATCGGTGAAAGTCAAAGCAAGCCACAGGGAACATATTGTAACTTTAAAAGTTGGTAACCTGGTAACCTGCTAGTTCCCAATCATATTGCGTATTTTGTTCACAATTTGAAAGTATTTTGCGTATACTAGTAATTTTCAAAGTCCATTGCGTAAATCGTATGTTTTGAATAAATATGTTCCGTTTTTAGCTTTCACCCTTTTAATATGTGATAGAAATACGTGAGTATTTCACATTTGTTTAGAAAAAGCAGAGGAACATGAATATTCTGCATTATAAACTAAAGTTGTTGTAATCATTGTACCAAATAAAACTATCATGACGATGTAAATTGCTCATAAAAAAGACCATATTGAGGGAATGGTTTATAATGCAAAATGAATTGTTAAGGGCAGCAATCTAATTAAATATCTAATATGTAGTTCTAGAGTTACCTGAAGTTGCTACTCTTTTGAGAATTAATTCGGTTTTGTTTTTGGAAGGCTTGACGATTAATTTGCTATACCTGCTGCAAATAGTTTGTGTGATTGTTTTAGATCCGTTATGCCCCAATCACAATTACAATAATTAGATTTTATTATTATTATTATTATTATTATTATTATTATTATTATTTATTTATTTATTTATTTATTTATTAAATTTATTTCATAGATACATAATAAGCTTACACAAAGTTGAATGGGAGTCTAGACACAAGCTGTGCTCTCACTCCTTTCTGAATACAAAAGCTTATTCTATGAAAAATAAAAACACCACTCTTAGCATTATTTGAGTGGCTAATGGCAATAGACCTAATACGTGAAAGTGTATCCAGAGCCTCTATATCGAATTCTCCAAATGTAGATAAAGCAAATTGTATGAACTTGTATCCACGTCATGAGATGAAGAGTGCGCACTTGTACGAAGTACTTTGGTTCTAAACACGACAAATGGCAGGGGTAAGAGGAGCAGCTCCCCTAGATAGCGGTTTCCGGCCAACGGCTAACCATTTTATTGTGACTCGTTCTTGTTTTTAAAGGCAACTTTCTTTGTTACATATCACAAAACATACATATATGTGTTTCTGTTTCGTGTTCGTATCTAGACAATTCACTACTTCACTCAAAATTTGAACATGCTGAACCGTACTAAAAACAGCGTTCTTGAAAATGAAATATTTTCAATAGTAATGTGTGCCTTTTGAAATCAAGACTCTTCACACTTTAGCTGGATTTCACAAAGTTGTACATGTCTAAATAAACCATGTGATTATGCAAATGTCTACATTACTCAACGAGCTGTAATCAGCGCTACATTATGACTCCAATATTAGTTTTGCTTTAAAACGTCATTTTGGACTAGTTAATTGTGTTGCTTACAAACACAATCTCCTTTATATGTCTCTTAATGCCCTGTTTGTCGTTTAAAACGAGTTATATTATATTGACTTTGTATCTACATGATAAAGAAGCCGGTTTATATGACATTCTTTTTTCATATGTTTCAAGATTAATATGTGTAATGAGTGTTTTTGTGAGTAAGACAATGCAAAAAGCAGTAGAAAAAGACTACATTAGGTCTTTTAAACAAGCATATCTAACCTCGATCAAACGTGCATATGAAAAGGAAATAATAAAGAGGGGAAAGCACTATTATAGTTCATGCTAAAGCAAAAGCTGCTTTGGATTAAATGGTCGTATGTTATTATTGGATTGAACAAAATCTTGGACTTGTATCTTTGAATATATACCCTTAGTGTACTATATAAGATTTAAACAATAGTAGTATCTCTGTATACATATTGCGGTTTAGTTAAGATTATTCTGGTAATCATTACAAGAAGATTAGAACTATAACAAACACGAAATCTCATCTAATAATCACAGGTAGCCATTCACCTTTGTGTATTACGACTACGACAAGGTTTTTGGTAGTCATATTGATGCTTTTACTAACCACTTTTGTTAGCTAACAGGTTGAGGATAACCATTGTCTTAATTTTATGAGCATATTAAGATTGTGTTTGTTATATCATAAAAACCTTTCAAAAGCCTCTTAATCTGACTTATCAGACGTTGGCAGAGGTTTGAATAAAATATTGTGTTTGTTTTTTCCTCTGTCATTAAGGCTGAGTGTAATGGTCAGTCGACTCTCGGTCAGTCGGCCATACTTGATGCGTCAATGGACGCGTCCTTGTTGGACCAAATGGAGAAGAGGGTTGGTTTTGCGACCGACTTAAATGCAAACAACACAATTATATGCTTTTGTAAAAAAATTCTTGTAAAATTGAAGCACTTTACCCTATAAATGCCCATTATTTCTCCATTTTATACACATTTTCAAACACATTCTTTTTATACACTCTACACATTTCATCTAAAACAAATGTCTTTCGATCTATTCTATTTTACATCCTCGGATGATGAAGATGAAGTTAATAGTACCAATCTAGCATTTTTTACAGATGTCGTCACCACGATTTTACAAGCTTCATCTTCTTCAATCCCAAAAAACCCATGAACTCGGGTAGAAAGAGATGTTATGGTGCTCACGATCGTCTAGTGGAGGCTTACTTTTCTGAAAACTCAATGTATGAAAAAGATACATTCTGTAAGTGGTTCGAATGAGCCGAACGCTATTCACATGCATTGTTCAAGAAATAATTGATAATTGTCCGTATTTTCAACAAACTAGTTATTGTGCAGGAAAAGTTTGCATTTCCCTATTGATGAAGTGTACTTCCGCAATTCGTCAATTCGTCAATCACATTCAGATTAAGAGCCTCTTAATAAAGAAACAACACTTTGACTCTATAAATGTAGAAGTATGTTGGAGATCTTACTCGAAGCAGTGTCTCTGCCTTCGGGTAGATGCATGACTGTCTACATCATACCTTGTTAACACACGTTCTGATGAGATTGAGTATTGCTGCTGCTAAGGAAGTGCAAACCTAGTTATGTAAAGCGAGAGTATTCTCTTTTGTTCTAGCATCCACATGACAAATACTACAACGAAGAGTTCCATTTACAAAAAAGTAATCCATCACAAGTTCACAATAGAACTTATGACAAAACATCTTGTTTTAATTCTACACATGTCTGCGGAGTAGAATATAGATTTCCAATTCGAAAACAATGCTTCGATGTGGTGTAATCACCACCCTCTCGGTTATATGGCTTTTTAGGAATGTGACATGTTTTGAGTCAAAGCCCTAAATAAAGAACTTCCTTTGTGAAGAGATATATGGTATTATTACATACTTAGATGAGTCATAAGAGTAAAAGAATTCATCCTCCATTGTAGACAGATTGGATTAAGAATATAAGCGGTTCTATAACACCTATGGAAATAGTCTTTTGTCTTTGGCTTCTCGCTAGTAGCTTTAATAAATTTTCATTCAAAGAAAACTGAGCGGTAAAAAACCAAATGAAGGCCTAATTTCAGGTCCATCGTATATATGAGGACTATTCGATATACATTCCGGTCAATTACTTCAATTCGAATCAGACAAGCACCTTACAAAATAAGAAAAACGGAAGAAAAAAAAGGGCAAATGATTAAAAAAGTATCATACTTGTCACCATTTCTTCTTGTGGATCGCGAACAAAACTTTTTGCTTGTTTCTTCTCGGTTTTTGGCCCGTCCTGACCCGAAAACCGAAAATGCTGAAAACCAAAACCGAGTACCGACCCGAGTATGCTTGCTTTGGTTTCGGGATGATCGGGACATGTCAGGATTCGGTCGGGACTCGGGATTCGGTCGGGATTGCTAACAGAATGGTAATTTGTTACTTATAAAACTCTACAATAGTTCACAAATATATTAATTTTCTTTTTATTATAAATCTTGAAACATTAAATAAATTTATCATCAGTTGGACCATAATTAAGATCCGTATCTTATCCAACTTTAATTTATAATTAATTTATTGATTAATCTTAAGATATTTTTTGGTTCTTCATTATAGCTCATAATGATGTTGACACGTATTATGTTTTTCCTTTTTCACTCTAAAGTCATCTGCAAAGATAGTTATTGGAGTATTTTTCTGGAAACAACTACAAAAAATTTGTAAAAAACAATATACATTTGACATTTTACAGATTGGTTAACATATTCTTGTAATTGGTCACCCTTCAAGTAATGCATCCTGCTATAAAACATTATGTGATATCATCAAATAACTTTATATTTTATATCGTTTATCTTACGATTATTGCTCATAAGTGTTGTTTTTATAGTATAAGATTGACACTTAATAGTTATACATTTGCATCATAAGTGAAATTGGAGCAATTGGTGAAAAGGCACGAAAAGAAGCATGGATTGAAAATTAAATGAAGTTTTAGTGTCACAAGTCAGATACGGCATATCCAAGATTATGAAAAGCCGTATAAGAAAGATGCCAGATGTCAAACGAGGTCAACTGAAGCTTGATACGGCGTAGCCAATTTTGGTGATATGATGTATCTATGGTCAAAGACGCATAAGAGATAAAGATTATTATTTTATCGGATATGCATATTGATCCGATACGACATATCTATTTTTGTCTACACCGTAGATGGGTTTTGAGAACTTAAAAAAACAACCCTAAAAACAATTTTGTGGTTATCATTCTTCAACCCCAGATGATCCAAAAGGCATTGCACAACAAAAGACTATCATTGAAGACCTACCTAACCACGAAGAATATACTTAATCATCATAACTTCTGTTACTAATCGGTTGCATATCGATTCGACTATAAACTCGTTTAGCTTATCCTTTATTAATTCCTTTGTTATGTTGAATGAGATCATGAGCTAATGCCTATGGTGTTAACTTAATTATGACTTTATTTGTTTTGTTATTCGATTTACTTTGTTTTTAGTGGATTCCATGTATGATTATAATTTATCTACAGTTTAAGATTGGAATGTTAAGTAATTCTAAGTTAATAATCATCTGATTAAATACCTCACGAAAGCGTGATTAGAGATACACAAATGTCACTAATTGAATAAACGATAGTTGGCCTATTATATTAAAGTGGCTAGTTGTGGACTTTAAATAAACATTTGGCTTTTATGATAACTAGTAATAGTTGGCATCATTAATGAATCTCAATAGTTAGTTGAATACTTAATAAGTGTATATTGATAAACCTCTATCACCTGTTTGAGTCGGCTACTAATTTACATACGAGTTAGAATCATAGCTACCCGCATTATACCTAGCTCATATAAGATCACTAATATGAAGACATTAGGACATTGCACTTGTAATCGGATTTTAGGGTTATGGTCGTGCATCCAATAGAGGGGAGGGGAAAGGATTTTAGCGTTTCTGAATGAAATAATAACTCCTTTGTTTTAAGGCTTATTGGATAATTAATAAATTCAAAATTACATGATTAAAAATAATAAATAATAAATCATTACCAAATTTGAAAAGATACTTATCTTTTCAAACAAGTAATCCAACCAAAAGCCGATGCCCAGTCCACCCATGGTGGCCGGCCTCATGTGAGACCCAAAATGGGTTCATGCCCCTTGTTGGCTTCGTGGCCCGCTCTCTCTTAATCTCTAATTAATTCAATTAATTAAGCACATGTCTCTTTTGTTTAATGGACCGTTTATATATTTAAAATAAATATATAAACCCACAATCTCGAATTATTATGTACGACCCCAGTGATATCATATATTAATGACAATATCTAATTCACGTTATACCATGTACATAATCTAATAGGGAGTTAGGTGAGGGTATGTTAAATGTTTATCTTTTGTTTTTTCTTCTTTTGTTTTTCGTGAAATATTTATTTATAAAACTTTATTTTAATAAAAGTTTAATGTAAAATACAAAATGAAAAACTAAATTTGTTAAAAGAAAATGGGTATGTTAGTTATCATTACACCTGTTTGGTGATATTTTTGATGAGAACGTTGAATAATAATTTGGTGGTGATGTAAAAATAATATTACTTCCAGTCTTAGAGGGTGTTTGTTTAAGGTTATACACAGCTTATTAGCTTAAATGTTTTTGGTTTGTATAACATAATTTTGTGGCTTATTTGGGCATTTATGCACTTATATAACATTATTATATAACATTAACAAAGTTATATAAGTCGATAAATGCCAAAACATGTCACAAAATTATGAGTTATATTATATAAGCTTAACATATATAACCTAATAAACCGTATATAAGCTTAAACAAACACCTCTAAAATAAAGATGCGATGGACCTACATTTACCCGTGAGATACATTGGACCCACCATAGAAACGCGTGGAGTAGTCAAAGAAGTTGTTGCTTTCCCTTCGTATGTAGGCTTCTATTCTCNGGTGGTGATGTAAAAATAATATTACTTCCAGTCTTAGAGGGTGTTTGTTTAAGGTTATACACAGCTTATTAGCTTAAATGTTTTTGGTTTGTATAACATAATTTTGTGGCTTATTTAGGCATTTATGCACTTATATAACATTATTATATAACATTAACAAAGTTATATAAGTCGATAAATGCCAAAACATGTCACAAAATTATGAGTTATATTATATAAGCTTAACATATATAACCTAATAAACCGTATATAAGCTTAAACAAACACCTCTAAAATAAAGATGCGATGGACCTACATTTACCCGTGAGATACATTGGACCCACCATAGAAACGCGTGGAGTAGTCAAAGAAGTTGTTGCTTTCCCTTCGTATGTAGGCTTCTGTTCTCTCAAAGGGGTTCTTATGGACCCCATTATTACGACCTCTTTTCTTAATCATTTTCCCTCCCATTTTTATTTACTATTGCATGTTTTCCCTCCAAACTTTATTCCACGTTAAACATAATTGAGTTGATAATTCGTCACAATATTGTTTTTTTTCTTTGTCTTAGACGACATTTTAAATTTCTTCTAGATTTGGCATTTTGCTATATTAACGCCATATGTTAGGTGTTAGGAGATGCTAAATTTTGCTTAAAATGTAAACTCTAAATAAATTTTATGGTTTGTCAAATTTCATAGTTTATAACATTTTCAGATAAGATGAGCCATATATATTTATTTGTTAGCAAACGTTAGACAATATACATCTTAAAGAAAGAATGATGATTTTTTTTCCAACATTTGCTAACATTAGTCTAACATGAGGGCCGTTTTTGTTTTTATGCTTGTAACACGGATATATAATAATAGTAGTAATAATACATCTTTGTTACAAGCAAAAAGGCCAAACACCTCTAACGTGCGACCCATATTAGCAGATAACGGGAAAAGTTTTGTATCGTTCGTCCTTAGAGATGTGTATTGTCAAACATTTGTTGAGGATATAGGTATATGACCCAACTTATCACTTTGAAATGCAAAATACATTCTAAAATGAGATAATGATATATGTTCAACTTCAACTCTGTCGAAAATCATTGTGACATCTGATCGAACAACATCTTCCGCTGATATTTGGAGAGTCAATTGACAACAAAAGATGCACAGAGTCGTCAAGGTTTCTATACCGGATTTTAACCTTTTGGAGACATCCTATAGACATGTTTATGTTATTTCTAAGTGTTGTTTTCTTTTGCCAAACTACAATTTAATTATGGGCTGATATTATGTTATTTTTGTCAAAAAGGAAAGGAAACCGGGCTCTTATGACTTCATCACTGCATCATTGTTGGCGTATGTGTCCTCCGGACCAAATCCGCACGAAAGAAACCGGACGAATGGAACGAAAACACGGACAGAGTAATCCGAACGGATCGGAGCAGGGACGGAGGGCACGAGCAATATCCGTAAACCCTCAAACAGACGAAAGTCAGAATATCCTCCGGAATCCCCGATCGCACGGATATGCGATAATTACGCAAACACTAAGGGTTAAGTACCAACCAGCCTGGCACTTCACATTAGCAGCCTATAAATAGTGGAAGAAATCCTCTTCTAAGGTTAACTAATTCTACTCTCTCTCTTATTTGCTTATACTTTATCTCTCTAGAGCTCCATACTTACTCTCACGCCGGAGGTTGGTCCTGGGATACATTCCCGGGCGAGTCTAACGGACGTTTCTGTCTTACAGGTAACCGAAGGGACAGAAGCATGCGAAGGAATACTTAGAATCCGAAGGACNTCTTCATTATAGCTCATAATGATGTTGACACGTATTATGTTTTTCCTTTTTCACTCTAAAGTCATCTGCAAAGATAGTTATTGGAGTATTTTTCTGGAAACAACTACAAAAAATTTGTAAAAAACAATATACATTTGACATTTTACAGATTGGTTAACATATTGTATTCTTGTAATTGGTCACCCTTCAAGTAATGCATCCTGCTATAAAACATTATGTGATATCATCAAATAACTTTATATTTTATATCGTTTATCTTATGATTATTGCTCATAAGTGTTGTTTTTATAGTATAAGATTGACACTTAATAGTTATACATTCGCATCATAAGTGAAATTGGAGCAATTGGTGAAAAGGCACGAAAAGAAGCATGGATTGAAAATTAAATGAAGTTTTAGTGTCACAAGTCAGATACGGCATATCCAAGATTATGAAACGCCGTATACGAAAGATGCCAGATGTCAAACGAGGTCAACTGAAGCTTGATACGGCGTAGCCAATTTTGGTGATATGATGTATCTATGGTCAAAGACGCATAAGAGATAAAGATTATTATTTTATCGGATATGCATATTGATCCGATACGACATATCTATTTTTGTCTACACCGTAGATGGGTTTTGAGAACTTAAAAAAACAACCCTAAAAACAATTTTGTGGTTATCATTCTTCAACCCCAGATGATCCAAAAGGCATTCCACAACAAAAGACTACCATTGAAGACCTACCTAACCACGAAGAATATACTTAATCATCATAACTTTTGTTACTAATCGGTTGCATATCGATTCGACTATAAACTCGTTTAGCTTATCCTTTATTAATTCCTTTGTTATGTTGAATGAGATCATGAGCTAACGCCTATGGTGTTAACTTAATTATGACTTTATTTGTTTTGTTATTCGATTTACTTTGTTTTTAGTGGATTCCATGTATGATTATAATTTATCTACAGTTTAAGATTGGAATGTTAAGTAATTCTAAGTTAATAATCATCTGATTAAATACCTCGCGAAAGCGTGATTAGAGATACACAAATGTCACTAATTGAATAAACGATAGTTGGCCTATTATATTAAAGTGGCTAGTTGTGGACTTTAAATAAACATTTGGCTTTTATGATAACTAATAATAGTTGGCATCATTAATGAATCTCAATAGTTGGTTGAATACTTAATAAGTGTAGATTGATAAACCTCTATCACCTGTTTGAGTCGGCTACTAATTTACATACGAGTTAGAATCTTAGCTACCCGCATTATACCTAGCTCATATAAGATCACTAATATGAAGACATTAGGACATTGCACTTGTAATAGGATTTTACGGACGTGGTGATGTAAAAATAATATTACTTCCAGTCTTAGAGGGTGTTTGTTTAAGGTTATACACAGCTTATTAGCTTAAATGTTTTTGGTTTGTATAACATAATTTTGTGGCTTATTTGGGCATTTATGCACTTATATAACATTATTATATAACATTAACAAAGTTATATAAGCCGATAAATGCCAAAACATGTCACAAAATTATGAGTTATATTATATAAGCTTAACATATATAACTTAATAAACCGTATATAAGCTTAAACAAACACCTCTAAAATAAAGATGCGATGGACCTACATTTACCCGTGAGATACATTGGACCCACCATAGAAACGCGTGGAGTAGTCAAAGAAGTTGTTGCTTTCCCTTCGTATGTAGGCTTCTATTCTCTCAAAGGGGTTCTTATGGACCCCATTATTACGACCTCTTTTCTTAATCATTTTCCCTCCCATTTTTATTTACTATTACATGTTTTCCCTCCAAACTTTATTCCACGTTAAACATAATTGAGTTGATAATTCGTCACAATATTGTTTTTTTTCTTTGTCTTAGACGACATTTTAAATTTCTTCTAGATTTGGCATTTTGCTATATTAACGCCATATGTTAGGTGTTAGGAGATGCTAATTTTTGCTTAAAATGTAAACTCTAAATAAATTTTATGGTTTGTCAAATTTCACAGTTTACATCATTTTCAGATAAGATGAGCCATGTATATTTATTTGTTAGCAAACGTTAGACAATATACATCTTAAAGAAAGAATGATGATTTTTTCCAACATTTGCTAACATTAGTCTAACATGAGGGCCGTTTTCGTTTTTATGCTTGTAACACGGATATATAATAATAGTAGTAATAATACATCTTTGTTACAAGCAAAAAGACCAAACACCTCTCACGTGCGACCCATATTAGCAGATAACGGGAAAAGTTTTGTATCGTTCGTCCTTAGAGATGTGTATTGTCAAACGTTTGTTGAGGATATAGGTATATGACCCAACTTATCACTTTGAAATGCAAAATACATTCTAAAATGAGATAATGATATATGTTCAACTTCAACTCTGTCGAAAATCATTGTGACATCTGATCGAACAACATCTTCCGCTGATATTTGGAGAGTCAATTGACAACAAAAGATGCACAGAGTCGTCAAGGTTTCTATACCGGATTTTAACCTTTTGGAGACATCCTATAGACATGTTTATGTTTTTTCTAAGTGTTGTTTTCTTTTGCCAAAATACAATTTAATTATGGGCTGATATTATGTTATTTTTGTCAAAAAGGAAAGGAAATCGGGCTCTTATGACTTCATCACTTATAACACCCCCATTTTCGGAAAGCAGCGGAATACAACATGGGGTGCTATTTATTAGTCACATAGTACAAGTATAGTAAACAACTTTAAAACAAAGTCGTTTTTAAAACTTCACATTCGATAATTTATCAGAGTTGAGGTCCC
>LBNU01000111.1:197207-212965 GCA_014162995.1 Artemisia annua
CAAATAAATCAAGATATATAAATTTTACAGAAGTGCAAATAAAAATAAAATGAAAAGTGAGTGAAGAGTTTCGTTACAAAAGTGGAGAACAAGAAAACACAAGAACAAGGATCAAGAACCTTCAAAGGTTACCAACAAGAAACCCTTGTAACCTCTTGCAAGAAAAACTTTTAAAAGCTCATGGAGGTCTTGAATTTACAGCCACAACACCCTTGAAAACTCTTGGAAAAATCACCAACAAAACCCTCTTGCATGTGACCAAAAATCAAAGAGAATGATGAGATCCATTTACTAGAAGTGAAAATCAATGAAACCTTTGATTTTACCAATAACCCTTGCACCATTTCTTTCAAATCTTTTACCCAACTTATACCCTTGATTTACCCTTGAAAATATCTTAAAATTACAGCCCCGAAACCATCTTGATCAAAACTTGAAACAACTTCCCAAAGAAACCAAGAAATGATGAGGTTTGATGATGTTTTGAGTGAAATAAACCAAGAACAAGACTAGGCCTTCAAGATCTTTAATTTATTATGAATAATTTAGTAAAAATTTAGATGAAATATGAGTTTAGGACCTGTTCTTGGTCGTTTATGGAGAGGAGATGAGAGAAATTTTAGTGGTTTGCATGTAAAAATGAGAGAAATGGTATTGTGTTGATGGTTTTGATGGTTTATGAGTTAGTGGAAAGGTATGTGTCCAATTCTAATGCAAGGTGTAAGTATACCATGACTAAAACCAGCCACCTAAGATGGTGAGTGGGTTTTGATTCTTGTTATTTATAAATTTTGAGCTACATAGTGTAGTTTGATCCCNATTATGAATAATTAATTAAAAATTTAGATGAAATATGAGTTTAGGACCTGTTCTTGGTCGTTTATGGAGAGGAGATGAGAGAAATTTTAGTGGTTTGCATGTAAAAATGAGAGAAATGGTATTGTGTTGATGGTTTTGATGGTTTATGAGTTAGTGGAAAGTTATGTGTCCAATTCTAATGCAAGGTGTAAGTATACCATGACTAAAACCAGCCACCTAAGATGGTGAGTGTGTTTTGATTCTTGTTATTTATAAATTTTGAGCTACATAGTGTAGTTTGATCCCGGTAATTGTAAACGTAAAGTTTTTAGGACGCGTAATGTAAAAACCGGGTAGTAATAATTTTTAAAACTTTCAAAAATATAAAACTTGTTTTCATGATATATTTAGAAATTTAGATGAGTGGTGAGTTCATCGAAGGATTTAGAAAATTGTTAAAACTGAAACTGAAAGTTGAAAACGCGTTTAGTGACACTGGTTCTTGATAAAAGTGACGTAAACTATAAAAATGAAATGACAAGTATAAAATTTAATTGTACACATGAAAATAGGTTAAAATGAATAGAATATGTAAAATTATCATAGTCTAGGGTTTGTTCACATTGTTAAAACCATAAAACGTAATTTAAATCGCATAAAACGTAAAAGGTGCAAGGTTTACGTAAAATGGAAAAAGTAAAATATGACTTTTAAAAGAGGATTGTAAGGAACCGAAAATACATAAAAAGTGTAGATTTGGCGTAGCCAAGTATTGGTTGAATTAACTTGAACGTGACACGACGTACGCGAATAACTTCCGACGAAGTTAATTATAAAAAAAAAGAATATATAAATAATAAAATATTATAATTAGTGACATGAATTTTACGAAATGTCACATCACTGCATCATTGTTGGCGTATGTGTCCTCCGGACCAAATCCGCACGAAAGAAACCGGACGAATGGAACGAAAACACGGACAGAGTAATCCGAACGGATCGGAGCAGGGACGGAGGGCACGAGCAATATCCGTAAACGCTCAAACAGACGAAAGTCAGAATATCCTCCGGAATCCCCGATCGCACGGATATGCGATCATTACGCAAACAGAAGTACAATCAAGTACACACAAGTACACGATAATGGAACTCTAATTAGCGAACACTAAGGGTTAAGTACCAACCAGCCTGGCACTTCACATTAGCAGCCTATAAATAGTGGAAGAAATCCTCTTCTAAGGTTAACTAATTCTACTCTCTCTCTTATTTGCTTATACTTTATCTCTCTAGAGCTCCATACTTACT
The DNA here is from genome assembly GCA_014162995.1 of Artemisia annua. NCBI lineage: Eukaryota > Viridiplantae > Streptophyta > Magnoliopsida > Asterales > Asteraceae > Artemisia > Artemisia annua. The sequence continues at coordinate 199,311 of LBNU01000111.1, forward strand.
CTCACGCCGGAGGTTGGTCCTGGGATACATTCCCGGGGCGGGTCTAACGGACGTTTCTGTCTTACAGGTAACCGAAGGGACAGAAGCATACGAAGGAATACTTAGAATCCGAAGGACGACCACGGTCCGAAGGATTCATATTGCTTGTTTGAGGTGGTCGTAAGATTTTACCTCAACAAATTGGCGCCATCCGTGTGACCCGTCATTCACTCTACCTTAGCTAAAAGATGACAGGTCCTACCCCCGTAACACCCGAAGGTAGCGGAAGAAACAATGAAAACAATTCTCACAACAACATAGAATAAATACAAAACCAGATTTCTGCACTAAAAGCTCTCATCCAGGAATACAATACCGGAGCCGAAACACCGATCAAACCAATCCAGCTTGACTTCGACGACAGCGAGTCGCAGGATAACGGAGCTAAAAGAGACGAAGAGAATGCCGTTGATGACTTGTCCAAACCTTTTAAGGCAGCGTCCAAAAGTCCTTTCACTCGAAGAATCCCCAAGAATGCCCGATATACCATGCCGGCCCACCTGAAGTTGTACGATGGATCCACTGATCCGGACGATCATGTCACTAGGTTCGAATGGGCAGCACAGTTAGGCTCGTGGCCCATGCCAATCTGGTGTATGATGTTCCAACATACTCTAGACGATGCGGCAAGGGGATGGTTTGATAGCTTACCAAGAGGCAGCATAGATGGTTGGGAAGCATTATGCGAGCAATTCGTGCAGCGGTTTGCACTCCGCAGGAAGTGTATCAGGGACCCTACGGAAATCACAAAAATCACCAAGCTAGCAAACGAAGCCTTGTCTGAATTCAAGGAGCGATGGACTGACGAAGCAAGCCGCATATCGGGAGTCCCTGAAATCATGCAGATATCCTCCTTCATCAACAGATGCAAATGTCCAGAGCTAGCTAAAAGATTCTCTGAAAAAATCCCTAAAACTGTCACTGAAATGATGATCAGAGTCGACGACTTTATCCGGTCCGAAAAAGCCTACCGAATCGCCGAAGTGCCAAAAGGNTCAGCAGAATGGAATCGTTGAAAGACAAAACCGTACCCTTGTAGAGGCTGCTCGAACCATGCTGATATTTTCTAAAGCTCCTATGTTTCTCTAGGGAGAGGCAATTGGAACTGCTTGCTACACCCAAAACCGATCACTGATTCATCCTCTTCACGGCAAAACACCCTATGAGCTAGTGCACGGCAGAAAACCTGATCTGTCATTTCTTCGAGTGTTTGGTGCATTATGCTACCCAACTAACGATAGTCAAGACTTGGGAAAGCTGAAGGCAAAAGCTGATATTGGGATTTTTGTTGGTTACGCACCAGATAAGAAGGGGTTATCGAATCTACAACAAAAGAACCCGACAAATCATGGAAACCATTCATGTCACATTTGATGAGCTGTCTGAGCATACGGCTCTTGAACACTCCAGTTCTGGACTCGCATCTAATCTTTTGACCCTTGGACCAATTAGTTCAGGACTTGTACAGTTTTCCACTACTAATTCTCCTTATGTGCCCCCCACAAGTGAGGAACTGAAGAAGTTATTCGATCCAATGGATGATGAGTATTTTGAACCTCAACAGATCATCGAGCCAGAACCTCAAGTCATTAGTCATGATGCTGCTGCTAATGATGCTCCTCAACAAACAAATGAGCCATCCATCTCCATCTCCATTAGTCAAAATGATCCATCATCTAGTCATACTCAACCCATGCTAAAAGATCAACCTTCTTCAGTACTTCAAGGAGCTGCATCTGATAATTCTTTTGAAGTGAATCCCTCTGCTCAACCACCTGATGAACCATTTGTCAACATATTTGCTCCTGAACCATCCAATGTGGCAACCTCTTTGGATGACTCAAACACGGCTACATCAGTCCTCAATCCTCAACTTCATGAGCATTTCAGAAAATGGACAAACGATCACCCAATTGACAACATCATTGGAAATCCATCTCGCCCTGTATCTACACGTAGACAACTTGCCACAGATGCCTTGTGGTGCTTCTTCAACTCCATACTGTCTAAAGCTGAGCCGAAGGACTTTAAAAAAGCTTTGACTAAAGCATCCTGGTTCACGGCAATGCAAGATGAAATTCATGAATTTGACCGACTTGATGTATGGGAATTAGTGCCTCCTCCAGACTTTGCTATGATTATCGCTCTCAAGTGGATCTTCAAAGTGAAGCTTGATGAATATGGTGATGTTCTGAAAAACAAGGCTCGGGTAGTGGCCAAAGGATACAGACAAGAAGAGGGTATAGACTTTGAATAATCATTTGCACCCGTGGCTAGAATTGAGGCCATCAGGATCTTTCTTGCAAATGCAGCTAGTTAGAGTATGATTGTCTACCAAATGGATGTAAAGACTGCATTTCTTAATGGTCACTTAAAGGAAGTGGTATATGTAAGTCAACCTGAAGGGTTTGTGGACCCTGAACGTCCTAATCATGTCTATCGCTTGAAGAAGGCACTGTATGGACTTAAACAGGCACCCAGAGCATGGTATGACACTCTATCCAAATTCCTTCTAGCCAACAAATTCACAAAGGGTGTTGTTGATCCTACATTGTTCACCAGAAAATCGGGCAAGCATCTACTCCATGTTCAGATCTATGTAGATGACTTTATCTTCGCTTCTTCGGATCCTTTGGAATGTGATCGTTTTTCACAAGAGATGAGTACCGAATTCCAAATGTCAATGATGGGGCAAATGTCATTTTTCTTGGGGTTGCAAATCTCTCAAAATCCCAACGGGATCTTCATCAATCAATCCAAGTATGCTGCTGAAATCTTGAAGAAATTTGGATTCGAATCATGTGACTCAGTTGACACTCCGATGGTAAAGAGATCAAAATTGGATGAGGACGTTGTGGGGACTCCAGTTAACCAAACTAAGTACCGCAGCATGATTGGATCCTTAATGTACCTCACTACTAGTAGGCCAGATCTTCTATTTGCTATTTGCATGTGTGCACGCTATCAATCCAAACCCACCAAAAAGCACTTAGAAGCAGTCAAAAGAGTCTTCAGGTACCTTCAAGGGACTATTCACATGGGTCTTTGATATCCTAAAGACACTGCTATGGCTCTCACTGCCTACTCTGATGCTGATCATGCGGGGTGTCAAGATACTCGTCGAAGTACTTCAGGTGGTGCTCAATTTCTAGGAGATAAGCTTATTAGCTGGTCATCAAAGAGGCAAATGAGTACGTTGATCTCCTCCACTGAGGCTGAATACATTGCCATGTCATCTTGTTGTGCTCAAATCCTTTGGATGAGATCTCAATTGTCTGACTATGGCTTTGTGTACAACAAAATCCTGATGTACTGTGACAACAAAAGTGCAATTGCTCTTTGCTGCAACAACGTCCAGCACTCCAGATCAAAGCACATTTATATTCGACATCATTTCATCAGGGAACAAGTGGAAAAGGGGATTGTGGAACTTTACTTTGTGAGGACAGAGTTTCAGTTGGCTGACATCTTCACTAAGGCACTTCCCAGAGAACGGTTTCAATTCATTCTCCCGCGTCTTGGAATGAAGAGTATCACTCCTGAGTCTCTCAAAAGTCTTCAGGAAGAAAGTGACGAGTAATGGATTCGCTTCACATATCCTTGTACATATTCCTTAAAACCAAAAAGAAAATACGAAAATATAAAACTTAGAAAAACCAAAAAAATATGAAAAACACAAAAAATACCAAAAATAGCTTCACTCTAGGTATGTCTTCTGCTTATCGATAACATTTAAGATTCTAGAAATATCATTCAATAATGGCACGGAATATTAAATGAAGCTCGAGCAGAAGCTATATTAACCGGTTAAAACGTGTCTTATCGGCTTGTTATTACTTCAGATAACAACCCGTTCTTAACTATGTGAAAACTAGTCGTCAAAAAGACGGTTGTTCCTCCCACCGGGTGATGTTCACTCGGGCATGGATTACTTCATATCCATGTGATGATGTACCCTCCGATTAGCTCAAAGGATCACCCTTCGAGTCTGATCGAAACCTACATAATCGAAGGCTCTGGCTAACCTCCTAAAACTTTTTATGGCGTAAAACTAATCTCTTATGATCTAGTTACCAGATGGGAATTTGCCAAACGAAGGAATAAGCCCTCCGGGGTATTCTCCAACGAACAAAAGATGGAAAGAGGGTAAGACCAAGTCTTACCCACGTCCCCCGTCTTATCCATGTTCTCTCTTCTTCCTTGACTGACCCATTAATTCAGGAAGAGTGGACATCAAACCCTAGCAGTTAACCATAAAATCATGGGACACCCCCATGATCTCCTACAGACGTGGAAACACTCTCCAAGGCTATTTTCTTCCCCCTATAAATAGTCTTGGACGAGTTTCAGTTCTGGTATGCAATCTCTCTCACCTTTACTACATTTACACTTAAACTCTCATACCGATCACTTATTCACACGCCGGAGGTGGTTCGCAGGTGATGAGACGAAAAGTGTACCCGTTTTAAGGGGTCATTTAAGCCCTAATTCGAGTAAATGTGATCAAATATTGCCCTAAATCGTTCCTTTTGTCATTTTAGGTACTTTTGGGAGGAATTCTGGAAAACATGCTAATTTGGACGTTTTTGGAGCATAAAAGTGAAGAAAACGACAAAGTCTTAAAAGAAGCTGGAAAACCTTCCTGACGGCGTCATAGTCACAAGGTGACGCCGTCAGCCAACATTGACAAAGGAGTGGAATCAGATTACACTAGACGCCCTATGAAGAAAACAAGATATTTACACCTGACGGCGTCAGGTGTTATAGGGAGTAGGCCGTCAGGTGTTAAGCTAAAGAGTGACGGCCCAGAGCACATATACAAGTGACGGCGTCAGAAATAGATCTAGGCCATTCGAGAACCCTAATGGCGGCGAGCTGACGGCGTCAGAACCCATAACCTGACGCCGTCAGAATNTAGGACCCTATGTATCTCTTTCATTTTGTTTGTTAATTTCATATCTTAAACAAACTATTGTTCTTTCATCTTTCATATTGATCTTAATCAACCAAGTCTATTTCTCATCTCATTTCTTTCATTTGAATACTTGTGTTTACTAATATGGTGACCTAACAGGTTGTTTCAAACACACCCTGAATTGCAACATTATCTTTTATTTCATTTACACTATATTTTTTTTAATTTTAATTTTATATATATATATATATATATATATATATATATATATATATATATATATATATATATATATATATATATATATATATATATATATATATATATATATATATATATATATATATATATATATATTGCAGAAATCATTAACATTGCCATCAGTGACTCAAGTGACTCAAGTTAATTTCACATATCAAGCAGTTCTGAAGGTCCTTCAAATACATGGGCAGACTACTTTCCAAAGGGATATTCTGGATCAGGCACAAAAAAGGGAGATGCTAGGAAGGTTAAAACTCTAAAAAAGACTGCCAAAGAGCTTTTTGATGAGAGCGTTTAGGTGCTAGGCCTGCCCAATGCTAAGACTTGTGAAGACAAGGGTATAAAACCATGGGAACCAAAAATGCCCAAAGTTTGTTCAAAAGGGTAGGGTAAAAAGAAAATGTATTAGTTGAGTTAGGAAGTAATTTGAATAAACCTTGTAATCCTTTTGTACTACTTTATTTGACTTTATGAATAAACATGTTGTAATCCTTTTAGATTAGTAGATTTTTAGAATGTGTACCTTTTATTACCAGTATTTTGTAATTTTTCATTTCAAGTTTTAATGGAATATGTTTAATTTTAATTCTCGTACTTTGTCATTGCTAAATTTTCTCATTAATTGTTACAATATTTTGATTGTTGTGTTCATTAAGAAGAACTTGAGATATATTTTGTATTATGTTAATCAAAAGTTTCTGCTCTGTTAAAAAAAATCAAAAGTTTCTGCTGCTAAGAAAACGTTACTGCAGGTGGGTTTGTACTGCTAGATATGAGAGTGCAGGGGTGGATTGGTAACATTTACACTTAAGGGTTTAAATCCCCAATTAACTAGTTTTAACATTGTCTATGTATAAACCCATATGGTTCATCCTACATCAGCTAATTACATACCATTGTCTAGTGACAAACTCATTTGGTTTATCATACATCAGATACTTACAAAAAAGTTTATCCAACTTACAAAAACTTTCAAACATTGTTTCACCCATCAACAAACATAAAACCATCAACAACCATCAAACCACCCACCACAACCAAACCAACCTCCTAGAGCCCGTACCTTAGGAGAGTATTCCCGACCTAGCCAACATGGCTATCGCAACACCATTGAGCTCACTCAAGGAGCCAATGTCACTCCCTTGCGATCCGACAACATCCGGTTGGTGCAAAGAGGATGCGCATTCCATGGACTTCGTTCCGAAGATCCAAATCAATATCTTAAGGATTTCCTCAAAATTGTAGACTCCATAGACCTTGATGTTGCCACTCGAGAGACGACCCGATTACGTCTCTTCCAATTCTCTCTGCGGGACCAAGCTAGTCAATGGCTTGAGCGACTTCCCGCAGGATCCATCACCTCTTGGGATGATCTTACAACTCGTTTCCTTGCTCAATTTTTCCCACCGGGGAGAACCACCAAGATAAGGAATGATATCTTGGAGTTCCAACAACGCCAAGGCGAAACCCTCTACGAGGCATGGACTCGATTCAAGGACTTACTCCATAAAGTCCCTCATCATGGCATAGACCTTTGGCTCCAAGTCCAAATCTTCTATGACCATATCCCCACGAGGCAAACCATTGACCAAGCGGCCGGTGGCAAGTTACGTGATCTAAGTGTGGAACAATCATGGGATCTCCTAGAAGATCTTGCTCTATATGACAACGAAAGTTGGAATGATCCCCGTGATTTGAATAAGACGGTCAAGGCAATATATTTGCCTTCGAATAATTCAAGCACTTCCGACCGTAGGATCATAGAACTTGAAGACCAAGTCAAGTTTCTCATGAAATCCTACGAGGCTCCCAACCGATCAAGCCAAGTGAAAAAAATCACTTCTTCATGCAAATTATGTAGTGGTCCTCACGACACTCATAATTGCATAGAACTCCCCAAAGAAGACTTCAAGGAATTCGCCTCTTCGCGCATCAAAAAGACAAGGGAGAAATGGCCCATTGTCAACCAAGAACCTAAGAAACCAAACGAGTATTATGAGGCATGGAAAGATAAATCGAATTTCAGTTGGGGCCAGACTCGTAGTGTATCATTTAATGACTCTCCTCCGCTTACGTGGTCTGAGCACCATCCTCCCTTAAGTACGCCCGAGCAGAATCCTGAGGAAATCCTACGGAAATTTATCCTATCACAAGAAATAAGGCTCATGAAACTCGAGACTCAATTCAGGCAACAGCAAGGCGACATGAATAACAAAGTTGGTAACCTAGTTGACATGATAAATAGTCGCCTTGCTGGTGAAATAACACGAGTCGAGGAGGTCAAGTCCGTCACCCTCCTCAGCCAGCCGACCTCGCCGGTAAAAATCAAGAGTCCTAGCAAACTCTTCAAACACCTCTCTCCAGACAAGAAAGAAGTTAAGAAAACCTCTACCCCAGCCACACCTACCCATTTCGTGAACACCCTTACCGCAATAACCGTGCCTAAGCCTGTCGCCGATCAACAGCAGCCTTTTGGAAGGGACAATAAGGGTGAAGATGACATCCTTAAGACTGATCATGGAGAGACGAAGAACCCCTTAGACGTGACTAAGGAATCGTCCACTCACGAGGCAGGAAATAGGAAGGAAAGAGATAAGGTGCTTGGAGAGTCCCAGAAATCCCCCGGATTAAGTGATGGCCCCCTTTCAGAGGAACTTGAGAAAGGCACCGCAAGATTACACATCGGGCTCATGGAAAGAATAAAAGAGGGTGTCTCCGATGTTTTCAAAATATACTGCACCGCTAGAAGAAAGCTGATAAAAGACGCCTATATAGACCCCAGTTCCCCAATTAATGCAATATCCCTTTTTCTATATAACGAGACCTTCAATGGACAGGTTACAAACAAGGGGTCTAATATCATTGGGACAGTTGGAAGGGTGCCAATTGTTATTGGAAAGTTCTCTTTTAACATTGACCTAACCATATTCAATGATATGAGCTCGATCATCAACCCATCCTTAACTGGCCTTGTTCTAGGGAAACCGTTCATAGAAACGATGGAAGTGAAACTCGATAAGGATGATAGTAGTGCATTATTTACCGATGGTGTTAGGACAGTGATCTTTCGAGATGGTAACGAAGAGGTGTATGAGTATCAACCATCGGAAATTTGCAACACATGGGGGCTAGAAGGAAAAAGGCCTGGCAGGATAAAACTAGGCGATCCAACTAATCTCAAAATACCCTGTATGATCGCTCGCAAACACTTTTATAATGTTTACATTGACATATGCTTGCTCGAGAACGTGATGTCCTTATTTCATTACAACAGTATCTTTAGAAGGGGAATGATCTACAAGGGAGAGGATGTTATAGGTATCGACAAAGATGTGCAGGTGTTTGTAGGTAACATGACATTCACTATGAGCTTCACAATTGTTGATAATATCGAAAGGTACATCGATCCTAGGTTATCGCAAGTCGTTTTTGGGACACCTTTCTGTGAAGTCACAAACTTAGTTGTGGACAAGCTTAATGGAATCATGACTTTCACCGATGGGATTAGGAAAGTCTCGTACCAAACTCCCTATAAGATGAAAGACTTTAAAGGGATTGATTATTAAGGACTTGATAATCTAGGCTCGCAACTCGTGTTATGCGATGAAGATGTAAGAAGAGGATGCAGAAACACTTCTGACTTATCATGTGGATTCTTTAAGGACGTTAGTAGGTTGAGTACTAGATATCAAGAAGATTCTTTTGACTTCAATGACCCAAAATACCTCCACTATGATGGTGATTCTAATAGAGGTTCAGAGGATGGCCTGGAAACCGCGACCAACGATGAAGTCACGTAATGTACGGTGACTTAGAGTCTAGCTACAAGACTCGTTAATAAAGAAAAGCGCTTCTTGGGAGGCAACCCAAGCTTTGTGTGTTTTGTTTGTTTATTTGATTTTATTTTGTCTCCGTATGTATGATATTTCTTGTTATTGATTCATGATTCAAACTGACTTGTGAAAATGCTTTATTTTGTTTTTAACTTTGTCTTAACTACATATAAAGGTATTTTGCAAAAACTAAGTGTAAGGGAAATCTAAATCGGTTTATAAGAACGAATGAACATGAATCATAACAATGTAAATTAACATACATATTAGTATTTGTTTGAGTCAAATGCTTGTATCGAGTCATAATGAATTTTTGCAGGAATTCCAGGAAGTAAGCTCTAGTTTTTCCAGAATTTTTCCGGAAACTTAACATGAGAATTCTGTCAGATCATTTCTGACGGCGTCAGGCATTACAACCTGATGGTGTCAGGCAGCAATTTTCTGCAATTTTTGAAAGTTTTGTTTTTCTTCCGGAAATAAAAAGTTTTGTTAATTCTCTAACTTATAATCTCCAGGAATTCTGCAAAAATATTCATTCCACAAGCATTATATCCTATTATAGATTATACAGCCGATTTTATGCGAGGTTGGCCTTTTTTCTTTTTCTTTTTCAGGTTAACAGGTTATTTTGGACAAAAAGATGATTTATATTTTGGAAGGGAAGCTTTGAGCGTTCATCTTTCTAGGAAGAAGATCTAACCATGTTACCTCACTATCCACATCAAACGAATCAGGGGAGTATTTGATTTCATTCTTTCGTTTTATTTACTTTTACATCTTCTATTTGAACATTGGGGACAATGTTCGGTTTAAGTGTAAGGGGGTAAATGAAGGCACCTTAGAGAATACAATTGCGCTTGGTTTTTGTTTGTTTGATAGTAAATTTGTAATAAAATCGAGAGAAATATTTGTTAGGGCAATTTTAGCGCCAATTTAAAATTTTTTACAACATTTAGAAGTGAAACCATGGTCTCAATAAGCGTCTCATGGATAGGAAATTATATGACTAGCACAAAACCGTACCACTAAAAAATTTTCCACCCCAAATATGTGAAGTTCACCCCTAAAATTGGTAGGAAAGGCATCCATCTTTGATGTTATGATGTGTGTACCGGTAGCACTTAGATTCTAGAACTTGCGTTAGGACCATCTCAAATCCACAAGTGAGACTACATTCGTGTAGTTAGATCTACTACATAATAAGAGGCATTAGGATTAACCCGTGTTTTTGTTATAATTACATTGGCTACATTGGTCAAGTAATTCTCCCAAACCCTTTGCGTTGTACCCATTTTTGGTACACGATACCCCTAGTATACCCCTCCGAGCCTATCTTTTCGTTTTGACCTTTGAGCATCTTACACAGTGAGAGTTTGTTACACCCCACTTAAATGTACACCCAAATCGCCTTAGCCTACCTTGTATGCACTCACCTTTAGTGCATTATTGTGACAACATTTGTTAAACCCCCTGTTAATTATCTAATCGATTACATGGTTGCTAAGTCGAGTCATATCCTTGTACATATTGTTTTGGGACGATTGGGACTCATGGGTAAGTACTAGTGTAATGGAGTAATGGAGAAGAACAACATTATTACCCTCATATGTGCTAAATATTTTAAAAGTACTCCAAGTTTTTCAATTATCTTAATTCGAGTCATAAAATAGTTAATTGTAAAGTTATGTAAAAGTTCAAGTGTAAGGGGAGAACCGAGGCCCCTATGATGTATTATTTTGGATGGTAGGGCAAGAATGTATGAAAAAAAAATCGAAAAATCAAGAAAATACAAAAAAAAATGTGAAAAAGAAAAGTAGAAAAACATACGGACTACCATCCCGTTTCTTTTATGTTTGTTTATGTTTTTGCTATTTTGTTTTTAGCTTAAGATTGAGTCGAGTCTTGGCTTAGCAACATTGTATAGTGCATGTATTTGATCATGATAATTAACTTGCCACCATTAAAATACCCTTATTCCAACCAAACCGTGTTTATCATATCCCTAAACCTTAAATTACAACCCTTTTGAAAGCCCTCTTTGATAGTTTATCTTAGGTGCTTACGCCTAGTGGAGGAGTAATTGATCCTCTCCCAAGCCTATGGTAATCTATTTGCTATGACAGGTAGTGAGAGATATTTTCCGTTTTCATTTATGAGATATAATTCTATGACACTTGAGAGATGAGAGTATCCAAACACTATTTGTGAGGTGCTAGTGTGTGATTTCCGTGCTTATTATGATTAGGGTCGAATGACTATTTGTTGTAATTACTTTTATATTTGTGTTAAATGACCCCTAACTTATATTTTGATTGGAATAAAAGCTCATTTGCTTGAGGACAAGCAAATCCCAAGTGTAAGGGTATTTGATGAGACGAAAAGTGTACTCGTTTTAAGGGGTCATTTAAGCCCTAATTCGTTCCTTTTGTCATTTTAGGTACTTTTGGGAGGAATTCTGGAAAACATTCTAATTTGGACGTTTTTGGAAAATAAAAGTGGAGAAAACGACAAAGTCTCAAAAGAAACTGGAAAACCTTCCTGACGGCGTCAGAGTCACAAGGTGACGCCGTCAGCTAACATTGGCAAAGGAGTGGAATCAGATTACACTAGACGCCCTATGAAGAAAACAAGATGTTTACACCTGACGGCGTCAGGTGTTAGATGGAGTAGGCCGTCAGGTGTTAAGCTAAAGAGTGACGGCCCAGAGCACATATACAAGTGACGGCGTCAGAAATAGATCTAGGCCATCCGAGAACCCTAATGGCGGCGAGCTGACGGCGTCAGAACCCATAACCTGACGCTGTCAGAATGTAAAATCTATATATACTTTTCTATTTTTCATTCATTAGTGTGAAACTTTTGTTGCAAGTTTGGGAAAAACCCTAAAGATGAATTTGGCTGTATTTTCAAGGGTTTTTCACCCTTGAATCCTTCATGTTTAATTAAAGATAAGTCCTCACTTAAATTAATCAATATGTCTATGTGTTGGTTAATTACATCTTATGCTTGTCTTTCAATTAACATGCTAGGCTAGATTTTTCTTGTGTTTGCTTAGATCTAATGAAACCTAACTATTAATTATTGGTTGATTGGTGTGTTATTACTTGTCTTGGATGAATGTTTCATCAATGTTAGGCTTAAGAAAACTGGCTAAACTCCTATATGGTAACATGCTTGAACATCTTAAGAAACATGTAACTAATGCGTACTAGGTTATTAAGGTAGTATTTAACGCATGAGCCACTGTTTATAATCCCTATGATTGGGGTGCTTTATGCATCGTTGTAGGAGGAGATAAGAGCTCATAGAATTGGGGAGATATGTACGCCACCCCATGAATTGTTAAGGAATACACCCGTCATCCACGCAAGTAATACATACACCAATTAACAGGTAAAAGATAGTTAGGGAGTAAGGAAATCTAAGTAAACACATTTGTCTCCATATAAGTTTTCACAACCACAATAGTTTAGTTATTTTATTTTTAATTGCAATTGTAGTTTTTGGGTTAGTTGACTAGCAACTAATTACGCCCACTCCTCCAAAACCCGAGATTTTACTTGCTTTCAAAAAATATATAAATACAAAAATAATCTTCCTTCACCCTTAGACCTTTTAGAGTAGTTTTTCTAACCTAACGAACACTATTCCCTGTGAGAGAACGATCAATCCCCCGTACTTACCACTACACTATACTACACCGACCAGGTACACTGCCTGGTGGGATTGCAAGCTTCTCAAGATCCCTTGAGAGGTAAAACCTGTTGCGTGGTCGCAATCCCACGTCATCAGCAGGGTCCAACCCATGCGCACTCACTTAACGATCACAAAATCATAAAGAATAAAGTCCAATATAGGTTCGAAGGCGTAATCACAACACCCCTCATTTCCTTTGATCCCCATCGAAGACCTGGTAGTGCAAATTATTGTACAATCAGTGGCGCCACCCGTGGGACCCGCTACAATTAGTCCCGTTATTTCCAAGTAGAATAACCAAGTCAAATACACTCGCTATTATTCCGGCATGAATCCAGAAAGAGAGGTTACACCCCCACCGGGTTTCTCGTCTTTAACCCCTTTACCCGTAACTGACACCAACAACCTTCCGCCAATCATGGCCTCCACCTTTACCACACGATCTCACCCTGAAATAACACCCAACCACCACGCATATAGAAAGTATACCACGAGTCGAAGTGTTTTCTCACTTATACAAGTGAGGGAAACACCGAGTAATCCACCAAATCCGAAGAAAACCTTTTTAGAAAGATCTAGATAATTTAGGGTCTAAAGATCTAGATAAAAAAAAGATCTAGATAAATTAGGGTATAAAGATCTAGATAAATATGCAAATTTTGAATCTTCAAAAAGCATGCCCAAACAAAGTTTGTAATCCAAGATTCTTATACTTCTAGCCTTAAAAACAACAAAACATGAAGAAATTTTCAAACTTGAATATTTTTATGAAACTTTTAAAGATCTAGATAAAAAGTACAAAAAACCAAATACGAAAATTTTTTAAGCTTGAATCTTTCAAAAAGATTGAAACTTTCTTGTTGGGAAAGGTTTATAACACTAGTTTGTAAACAAAAGAATGTTAAAAACAC
>LBNU01000111.1:217041-227887 GCA_014162995.1 Artemisia annua
TGTATGAAACGTCTGTAAAAGCCAACATGACCGAGGAAACTTCGAATTCCCTTGACGGTCGTGGGGATGAGGTAGTTTTGCGATAACATCGACTTTGGCTCTGTCCACCTCAATCCCGGCTTTTGAAATTTTATGGCCGAGGACTATACCTTCTTTAACCATAAAGTGACACTTCTCCCAATTCAGAACTAGGTTAGTGTCTTCAAACCTTTGGAGCATTTGTTCTAAATGGGAGAGACAAGACGAAAATGAATCACCATACACAGAAAAATCATCCATAAAAACCTCCATTGTCTTCCCGATCATGTTTTGAAAAATAGCAGTCATACACCTCTGGAACGTGCCTGGAGCATTGCATAAGCCAAAGGGCATACGTCGATAGGCGAACGTCCCATAAGGGCAAGTAAAAGTGGTTTTCTCTTGATCGGGAGGATCAATGGGAATTTGAAAATAGCCAGAAAAACCATCAAGAAAACAATAAAACTCATTTCCTGCCAGTCGTTCAATCATTTGATCCATGAATGGAAGTGGAAAATGGTCCTTTCGAGTTGCCTCATTGAGCTTTCGATAATCGATGCAAACTCTCCAACCGGTAACAAGACGCGTAGGAATAAGCTCGTTATCTTCATTCGTCACGACAGTCATACCACCCTTTTTTGGCACACAATGGACCGGGCTAACCCACGAGCTATCAGAAATGGGGTAAATCATCCCAGCGTCGAGTAGTTTTATAACTTCATTTTTGATCACATCATGGATTTTTGGGTTAACCCGTCGTTGTTGTTGGATGGACGGCTTAGAATCGTTTTCAAGTAAAATCTTGTGGGTGCAAAAACGAGGGTCTATGCCTTTAATGTCAGAAATGCGCCATGCGATGGCATCTTTGTGCTTTTTAAGCATATCAACGAGACGGTTCTTCTCCTCATCTTGAAGGTGTTTAGAAATGATGACGGGATATTTGTCGGTTCCTTCCAAGAATGCGTATTCAAGATGAGGAGGCAAATCTTTAAGCTCGAGTTCTGGAGGCTTTTCGTTAGATGGCTCGACCTTTTTGACTTCTTCAACATAAAGTTTCTTCGGAGGGAGAGGTGAAAAGGGATCTTCATTCAAAAGTTTTTCAAGCATAAGTATGTCTCCCTCCGGATCATAGTAAGAATCATCACTATCCGATAATGAAGATGTATCGGTAGAAAGAAAATCTTCGACATCTTCCAAAAAGAAATCGCCTCCTTCAAACGGAGTGAAAGAAGGGGAAGAGTCGGCAATTATAGGTCGAGGTGAAGAATTATCTTGGGGTGTAGAAAGAGAAGAAGTGGGATTGCCACTTGAAAATCCGAGTATCTCTTGAGAATACTCATCAGAAATTTCATCAATAATATCGATTTTGTTGATGGTCATGGGTTCATCGGTGGAGGAAAATCTTGCTGTTTGGTCTAAATTAAATGTAACGGCTTCATGACCATCTCGCAAGGTAATCTCTTCATCATACACATCTATCAAAGCACGGCCCGTCTTGAGGAAACCTCTTCCGAGAATGAGAGGAACCCTTGGATCGGGATCGAAATCAACAACCACAAAATCAGCCGGAAAGTGAAATTTTCCCACATTGACGATGACATCCTCGGCTATGCCTTTAGGACAAGAGGTAGAACGGTCGGCAAGCTCGAGTGTCATTCGTGTAGGAGTCAAAGCGGGTAATGACAACTTCTGCCAAATGGATAACGGCATCATGTTAATGCTAGCACCTAAATCGGCTAAGGCGGAGCTTTGAACCATTCCGGAAAAATTACATGGAATCAAGAACTTGCCGGGGTCTTCAAGCTTTTCGGGAAGCTTCTTAAGGAGCACCGCCGAGCAATTCGCATTCAAGGGTGTAGTCGACATTTCATACAATTTATCTTTATTATTCAACAAGTTTTTAAGCATCGATGAAAACTTTGGCATTAACACAACAGCATCAGCAAGACTCAAATCAAAGCGAATGTCTTGAAACATCTTAAAGAACTTTTCCTTCATTATGTCGTTTTTATCTTGACGTTTTTGCGCATTTAGACGAAAAGGATAAGGAAGATTAGTTTTAACTGGTTCATCTTGTTCAAAAACAATTTTCTCTTTCCCTTTTGACACATTTTCATTCTCATTGATTGGTTGAACCACCGGAGGTTGGATATTTTCGGTCCTTCCTTGGTGAATAGGAATTCTCGTATCCGTTGTCACCTCGGTTGCACGGTCCACTACCTTTGAAGGAGGAGAATAAGAGGCAGTTGGAACCGTTGGTCCTTTGTAAGAAACGCCACTGCGTGTTGTGATCGCCTTGACATCGCCCCTC
The DNA here is from genome assembly GCA_014162995.1 of Artemisia annua. Taxonomy (NCBI): domain Eukaryota; kingdom Viridiplantae; phylum Streptophyta; class Magnoliopsida; order Asterales; family Asteraceae; genus Artemisia; species Artemisia annua. The sequence goes on from LBNU01000111.1 coordinate 219,371, forward strand.
GGGTTAGCGATCGTGTTGCTAGGTAGAGACGTGGTACCCGAACTCGAGGGTCGATCATTTAAAGACTTTTTCATATCAAACATTTCCTTAAGCAACAATCTTGTTGTTTCTTCTTGATTTTTAAGTTGTGTCTGCTGACTTTGCAAGATAGTTTGTTGGTTTTGATTTTGACGAAGTAATTCTGCCAACAACTCATCCGTGTTCGATTGATTTTGAACAACACCTTGATTTTGATTAAAAGTTTGCCCACGGGCGTTGTTGTTGAAACCTTGACCTTGATTTTGAAAATTTTGATTCTCATGATTAAAGTTTCCATAATTAGCACCTTGATTTCCAAAATTTCCATGATTACTTTGAAAATTCCGATTTTGATTAAATCCTTGATTTTGATTCTGAAAACCGTGAGTTACTCGACTTTGATTTTGGTTAACTTGATTACCACGATTTTGCACATTTTGATTTGGAGGCGGGTTATGAAAACCAGGTGGTGGTCCAAGGTAATTGGTTGAACGGTAGCTGAGAAGATTTCGATCTCCTTGGGGTTGGTAAGCGTTACCTCCCATGTTAGCGGCGTACACATTTTCGTTAGCAACATTACCGGTTGTCGGACATTCGTAATATGCATGGGGACCACCACATGTCTCGCAACTTCGGTTAATAGCATTGATAGTTTGAGAAGTTTGTTCTTTGTTTTGAATAAAAAGTCCCATTTGTTTTGTAAGAGCAGCAATAGCGTCAGAGTTTTGTTTGTTAGACTCGATAACTTGAGACAAAACATCGTCGTTAGACTTGTTATTAGCACTTGAAACTGGTGTTTAATTTCGAGAAGTTCTAACTTTTGCTTTGTTTTCAATGATCGTGAAAGCTTCTTGAGTGTTTCGAGCTAACAAATTACCACCAGCAGCAGAATTGAGTGAATCTTGATCGACGGGATTCAAACCATTGTAGAACGTATCAATTTGATGCAATTCAGAAAACCCATGATTAGGACACTTTTCAAGTCTCTTTGAAACGATCCCAAGCCTCGCTAAATGACTCATCGAAAGCTTGTTGGAATCTAAAGATTTGAGTACGAAGATTTGAGGTTTTAGAAGGTGGACAGAAATGGTTGAGGAACTTGTTGGCTAAATCATTCCAAGTATGAATCGAATTAGGGGGTTCTTTTTCCAACCAAGTACGAGCGGCTCCTTTGAGAGAAAAGGGAAACAATTTCATTTTGACAACATCATAAGGAACTTGGTTGATTTTAATTGTTTCAGCAATGTCGGTTAAGTTCCGAATGTGGACATGAGGATCTTCGTGATCAAACCCGTTAAAGGATATGCTCGAAATGAGATTGAGCAATCCATGATTGATTTCAAAGTGATTTGCTTGAATATCGGGAATCACGATTGCTCTCCTCACACCTTGGAAAGGTGATTGGAGTTGTTCCTCCATTGGACGTGGATCATGAAAAGGTTGGGGATCTCCTCCGTTGGGAGCCCCATTGGCTTGTGCACCGTTGTTGTTATTGTTGTTCATTTCCTCGAGGTTTTGAAGATTAACACGGTTTGGACGTCGTATAAGACTCTCGGGATTAGAAAGTGGTGGAAAAAGCTCGTTATAAGAAGAACGAGTGTTCATACAAAATGAAATAAATCAAAGTGAAACAAATTGAAAAAGTAAGTTGAAATGAAAATCTTTTTTGTTTTTATAGGTTTTATAAAAGAAAAATGAGAAATATTTTTGGTTTTTATAGGTTTTATAATTTTTTTGTTGTTTTTATGTTTATGAAAAACGATAACTTCTAAAAGAAGGTTCTTCAAAACACAAAACTCAATGATCTAATGACTTAATCTTATCAACCGCTCCCCGGCAGCGGCGCCATAAATTTGATCGTCTAGTATTCAAGCGGTGAAGCTTATAAACCACGAGTCGTTGTCCCAACGAGGGTTGAATTGATCTTGTCAAGTTAATCGTGAGTTATGTGATATGAATAGGTTTGAAAGATGATATTTGGATTTTGTTTACTCTACGATAATTTGTTTAAAACTTAAACGTAAGAAAGAAAGCCTTTAAAAGAAAAAGGTTTAACTAGAGAAGAAAACATAAACCTAAATTAACTCAAAAGAAATGAAAGAAAGAAAACAAGAATATATATATATATATATATATATATATATATATATATATATATATATATATATATATATATATATATATATATATATATATATATATATATATTTTGTTGTTTTATTTTCAAAGATCTAGATAAAAGATTTAGATAAAAGATTTAGATAAAAGATTTAGATAAAAGATCTAGATAAAAAATATCTAGATAAAAGATCTAGATAAAAAGGATTTAGATAAAAGTACTAGATAAAAAAGATTTAGATAAAAGATCTAGATAAAAGATCTCGATAAAAGTTCTAGATAAAAAGGATTTAGATAAAAGTACTAGATAAAAAAGATTTAGATAAAAGATCTAGATAAAAGATCTAAATAAAAGTTCTAGATAAAAAAGATTTAGATAAAAGATTTAGATAAAAGATCTAGATAAAAAGATCTCGATAATTTTCAAACTTTCTAAATTATACAATATAGAAAGTATACCACGAGTCGAAGTGTTTTCTCACTTATACAAGTGAGGGAAACACCGAGTAATCCACCAAATCCGAAGAAAACCTTTTGAGAAAGATCTAGATAATTTAGGGTATAAAGATCTAGATAAAAAAAAGATCTAGATAAATTAGGGTATAAAGATCTAGATAAATATGCAAATTTTGAATCTTCAAAGTAATCCAAGATTCTTGTACTTCTAGCCTTAAAAACACCAAAACATGAAGAAATTTTCAAACTTGAATATTTTTATGAAACTTTTAAAGATCTAGATAAAAAGTACAAAAACCAAATTCGAATTTTTTTAAGCTTGAATCTTTCAAAAAGATTGAAACTTTCTTGTTGGGAAAGGTTTATAACACTAATTTGTAAACAAAAGAGTGTTAAAAACACAAAAGGAACAAGAAAAGTAATAATCTTTTTTTAAAAAAAATAACGAGTATAAAAACTAAAACAAGATGATGACTTTTTTACGCAAAACAAATGATTAAAACTAATTAAGACTAATAAAAACTAGTAAAAACTTATAAGACTTTTATGAAAAACTCGTTTTAAGAAGCTAAATAAGCTTAAAATAAGCTAACGACACACAATATAAGTCCTAACCCATGATTTTTATTATCATTCGATCCAAAGAAAAGAAAGAAAACATGCAAAGGTGATGAAATGTTTGTAAAAGCTTGTTATACGAATTAGTTTATGACAAAAAGATTAAAAGCACTTGAGAATCTAAGTAGAAAACATGTAAAGATGAAGATAAAAAAAAAGATTAAACGTAAATAAGCTAGAGCAAAGGAAAAGATTAAGACATGAAAACTAATAATGCATTAAAATAAAATTACCTAAAGAAAAACTTAGCTACAACCTACTTGGCTTCCAAATGAAGCAAGGGAGGGGTATTTAAAGGAGCTAGGAAGCTTCCTTTTTTTACATCGTGTACATTTTTAGCCCCTTGACTTTGATATTTCATAAAAGCTACACATAAACTTTAATACAACACTACTAAACGTTCTAAAAATTAAACTTAGGTCCTTGTAACTTGAGGTAGCGTGTTGACATGCTTTCCAAAGGTCTTCAAAGACTTAAAAAGTGATCACTTGCTCGAACTTGGAGAGTTTATCTTCATAATTATCATTGAACTTCGATTAAGCGTCTCTTTTATTTTCTTGAGCCTTTAAGAAATAGTTTTGTCATCACGGGCTTTTCTTAAGTAAATTGCATCTTTGGCTTCACTTGCAAACTCTTTTCCACATCTCGTGCTCGTTTTAGGCTTTTTGGTTGATTTCTATGTTGTTTTTGCAATATCCTTTCCTGCACAGTCACAAACACAAAAACACGATATCTTTGGCGTTTAAGGTTAGTTTTTGGTCTTTTAAGGTCTGAAAATGGTGAATAAAAGGTATGTGAATAAGCACATACCAGGTCAACGGAGGGAAATCACGGAGGTGAATCTACCTCCACTGCTAGCAGCACATCTGGGGAGAACCGAAGGAGGAGTTCCACTGTAGCCCTCCCACGCTTCTGGTGTGGGAGATAACCCAGGTTCAGTCAACACAGGAGGAAGTTTCCCTCCCGTTGGCCTGTATCCTCAGTTCCCGGTTCAAAGTTATCCTCCAAACCTTTATCCCCCATGAATGGACAACCTGGAAATCAGTATTCCTCACAAACTGCCGTACCCTATAACCATCCCATGATATACCCTCTGTATACCATGTATAATGGCTACCCTCCAAACACGAGTACACATCATCCTTTCTACACTAATCAACCCTCTTCAGGGGTACCCCTCCTTATAATCCATACCATAATGTTCCTATGAACGTACCACCTTACACCTACTCAAACGCAGAGCCCGCAGGTCCTACGACACCCTTTGTAAGATGGATCGAAGACTACCCCTTGCCGGATGGTCTAAAGATGCCTTCACATATAGGCACTTACGATGGGAATGGGGATCCAGATAATTTCCTGCATTTGTTCGAAGGAGCCATAAGGATGCAGAAATGGGTCATGCCCGTAGCCTGTCATATGTTTACGTATACCCTCCGAGATTCCGCACGTATTTGGTGGAATGGGCAGAAACCGGGAAGCATCATCAACTTTGATGATTTGAAGGCTAAGTTTCGACCTCACTTCAGCCAACAGAAGAAGTTCACAAGAACACACCTCACGGTGCACAACATTAAACAGAAGGAGAACGAAAGCACGAGAAATTTCATTACTAGGTACACTGACGAAACTCTGCAGATTCTAGGCTTACACGAAGAGCAACGCATCTCTGGCTTCGTTCATGGCCTACGCAACTGGAATCTTGTGGAATTCTTATCCACGGACCTTCCGGCAACATACAAAGGCCTGATGGAAAAAACATACATGTGGATAGAGGCCAAAGAGGTATCTACCAATGGGGCTCCGATGGAGAACAATAAAGGAGCGAAGCCACCTTTGTGGGAAGGAAAGAAGAACAAACACAAAAGCCATAATAGGTTTACTCCCTACAACAAGGGTCCGAACCATGGCTTATTGGGAAATCTCACGAAGTCTCGGAGAGAGATTTTAGCGACAGAGAAAGCTGCCAAAGTCTTCGAGCCACCCCCTCGCATGGTGGGAAAAAGTAAGAACAGGGATACTACTAAGTATTGCCAATTCCATGAAGACTTTGGTCATGAAACAAACAGCTGTCGAGAGCTAAAAAACCAGACAGAAGAGGCAGTAAAATCCGGGCAATTAACACATCTCGTAAAAGGGATAAGAAAGGGCAAAGAGAAAGTCACTGATACATAACTGGGAAAGGATAATACCCCTCAGGAAGCCCCTATCCTAATGGTTCGATGGGATTCCTCCCAATTGAAAAGAATGGCCTCCGAAAGGGAAGCATATGATGCAGGGGAAATAACGTTTCCGTCCGAAGCAGGAGGATCCCCTTCAAAGGATCCAGTGATCATTAAGGTCGTAATCTCGAATGTGGAGGTTAACAAAGTTTATATGGACTGTGGAAGTTCTTGTGAGGTAATCTACGAACATTGCTTTAGGAAACTCAGCCCTGCGATCAGATCCAAACGAATAGAGTCAAGAACGCCTCTTGTAGGTTTCTCGGGGGAACGATCATGGCCCTTGGGAGAAATACCTCTAGAGGTAACACTGGGAAGTGGAAAGCTTGCGAGAACCGAAATCATCAATTTTGTCATCGTAAAATCCAAGTCACCCTACAATATGTTAATCGGATGAACTGCCATGCAAAAGATGGGCATTGTGGTCTCCACGGTGCATGCAATAGTGAAATTCCAAACCACGAACGGTGTCGGAACCATATTCTCCAGTTATCACGAAGGGAAGCACCAGAAAGCCCAAAAGAATAAGGAAGAAGGTAATCGAAAGCGTACGATGGATATCAGAGAAGGCTCCGTTTCCAAGAAGCATGTGGAACTAGACGAATCTCACTCAGTACGAAAGGTAGAAATGGGGAAGCGACTCCCCGGCACTCTCAGAGAAAGATTGGGAAGACTACTCGAAGCCTATGAAGATGTGTTTGTAGGAAAATATTCAGACGTAACAAGGGTTCCGAGACTGCTCATAATCGACGGCAGGCCTTTTAGTACGGAACACAAGCTCAATGAATCCAAACACATCAAACCGGTCAAGCAGAAGCCTCATCAGGTGACACCTGAACGAAGTGCAACAATTAAAAAAGAAGTGGACAAACTCACAACGGCAGGGATACTCCGAAGGGTAGAGAACCCACGGTGGGTTACTAATCTAATTGCAGCCCAACGGAGAAATGGAGAATGGATAATACAGGTTAACTTCGAAGACATCAACAAAGCTTGCCAACAAGAAAGCTATTTGTCGGTAGAAAAACAACAACCATTGCCTGGAGTTCGTTGGGAATGCTTCCTTAGTACGAATATGGGATACCATCAGATACAGATGGCGAAAGAAGACGAAGAAAAAACAGCCTTTCATGTAGGCAGAACCTCCTACTGCTTAAAACGAATGCCCTCCGGTTTACGGAACACCGAAGCCACTTACAATAGGCTGATTCGAAGGGTCTTCGAAAAACAGATAGGGAGGAACCTGAGAATTTGCGAAGGATACTTAGTCACGCAAAGCAAGACAAAAGAAGATCTCCTCCAGGATGTCGAAGAAACCCTCATGCAGCTAAGGAGGATCAACCTAAAGCTAAACCCAATAATGTGCTCCTTCGGTGATGAGACGAAAAGTGTACCCGTTTTAAGGGGTCATTTAAGCCCTAATTCGAGTAAATATGATCAAATATTGCCCTAAATTGTTTCTTTTGTCATTTTAGGTACTTTTGAGAAGAATTCTAGAAAACATATCATTTTGGACGTTTTTGGAGCATAAAAGTGAAGAAAACGACAAAGTCTCAAAAGAAGTTGGAAATCCTTCCTGACGGCGTCAGAGTCACAAGGTGACGCCATCAACCAACCTAGATAAATGAGTGGAATCAGATTACATTAGTCGCCCTAAGAAGAAAATAAAACGTTTACACCTGACGGCGTCAGGTGTTACAAAGAGTAGGCCGTCAGGTGAAAGATTAAGAGTGACGGCCCAGAGCAAAAATACAAGTGACGGCGTCAGAAGTAGATCTAGGCCATCCGAGAACCCTAATGGCAGCGAGCTGACGACGTCAGAACCCATAACATGACGCCGTCAGAATGTAAAATCTATAAATACTTTTCTATTTTTCATTCATTATGTGTGGAACTTTTGGTGCAACTTTGGGAATAAACCCTAAGATGAATTTGGTTGTATTTTCAAGAGTTTTTCACCCTTGAATCCTTCATGTTCAATTAAAGATAAGTCCTCACTTAAATTAATCAATATGTCTATGTGTTGGTTAATTATATCTTATGCTTGTCTTTCAATTAACATGCTAGGCTAGATTTATCTTGTGTTTGCTTAGATCTAATGAAACCTAACTATTAATTATTGGTTGTTGGTGTGTTATTAATTGTCTTGGATGAATGTTTATCAATGTTAGGCTTAAGAAAACTGGCTAACCTCCTATATGGTAACATGCTTGAACGTTTTAAGAAACATGAACCAATGCGTACTAAGGTTTTTATGGTAGTATTTAATGCATGAGCCACTGTTTACAATCCCTATGATTGGGTGCTTTACGCATCGTTGCAGGAGGAGATAAGAGTTCATAGAGTTGGGGAAGTACGTACGCCACCCCACGAATGGTATTAAGGAATACACCCGTCATCCATGCAATTAATACACACACTAATTAACCGGTAAAAGATAGTTAGGGAGTAAGGAAATCTAAGTAAACACATTTGTCTCCATATAAGTTTTACGACCACATAGCTTTAGTTATTTTATTTTTATTTCCAATAGTAGCTTTTGGGTTAGTTGACTAGCAACTAATTCCGCCCACTCCTTCAAAACCGAGATTTTACTTGCTTTCTAAAAAATATAAAAACACAAAAATAATCTTCCTTCACCCTTAGACCTATTAGAGTAGTTTTTCAATCCTAACGAACACTATTCCCTGTGAGAGAAGGATCAATCCCCCGTACTTACCACTACACTATACTACATCGGTCAGGTACACTGCCTGGTGGGGTTGTAAGCTTCTCAAGATCCCTTGAGAAGTAAAACCTGTTGCGTAGGTCGCAATCCTCACGTATCAAGTTTTTGGCGCCGCTGCCGGGGAATAGTTATTGTTTAGGTTGAATTTTTATTTTATTAGGTCTACTCACTAGATTCCTTTCTAGTGAGATTTTTATTTTATTTTTCTAGGATTTCTTTAGTCTATCTATTTTATTCGTGCTTTTGTTCGTAGCCATTACCATCCGCCATCATGGAAGGTGGTAACCTCCTTGATCCCAACAACCCACCTCAACCAAACCAACCTCCTAGAGCCCGTACCTTAGGAGAGTATTCCCG
>LBNU01000111.1:242272-259676 GCA_014162995.1 Artemisia annua
GGGTAGCTCCGAAACCACATGCGTACTACGCTTATACAATGAAATACAATACAACTCAACTAGCGTGTATCCATGATGTGTACCCAATTTCCCAAGCAAAGATTCTCTCAAAAAGATAAAGAACTACTCATCGGCTAAACCTAACATCTTTAATTATTTTGCACAGATATGGGGTGAAGCAATTTTGTGGGAACAAAAAGACATGAGTACCTTCGATGAGCTTTAAAGAGATCCAACTACTCTATGCTTAGCATCTAACTTCTAAAGAAACTCTATCATTTCACGTTCTCCGCAAATTTTAAATCTCAAATAATGAGATCCGCGGATGCTTAGCCATAATCATTTTTAAAGATTATATTGGTTAATGGAGACAAGCTAGGGCTCAACACGCCCGGATCAAGTAAAAATTTTTATTCTCACTCTTACCTAGTAGGAAAGTCAAACGCGGTGTCAAAACTTTTATTCTATTTTTGCATAATTTTTAATTTTTTCATTTTTTCTTTGGAATTTTTCAAATTTTTTCAATTTTTTTGGATTTTTGAGGAAAACGGGGTTGCGTAAGTAAATGACAATGGTGAAAGTGCTAGGTCAATCAAATCGAAGATTCACCCCCCCCCCCCAGACTAAAGATAAACATTGTCCTCAATGTTTCAAAGGTAAGGGTAATCCTAACAATAATTCTAAGGCCGTTTATTAAGTATGCCAAAGATACCGTTTGTCGATAAGATTTGGATATAGTGATTTCCAAGCAAGCATCAAGACATGGGACTCGAGTGGAGATGAGACGATCCACGAGCACGAGAGTCATCATGAATTGGGGAAATCCTGCACAAACACAAACAACCAAGCAAACACAAGATTGGAAGAGGTCGCCCTCCTCGCGTTACTTATTAGATAATAAAATAAAAAGGATAAGCATGGGGTGCCTCCCACGAAGCGCTTGTTTAGTAACGAGTCGTATAGCTTAGACTCGCCCCGAATTTACTTGTCCTTGGGGGAGCAAATGAAACACAAATTTGACACAAAAGGAGGAATGCCTGGATCAAAAACAACATCTTCACTCGCTGAGGAGTGTAAAACAAGAGAAGTCACAAAAATCACGGGAGGGTGGGTGGGGTTCAAGTAAAGTAAATTTTTGTGAAAAAATTTTCCCTCTCCCGGATCAAGAATAGTGTCCTCATTCCCCGTGTCAAACGGTAGCAAAGATTTTGTTTTCATTAATGATAAAGATTTTTGCTCAGAAGTGAGCGAAAAGCAATCATTTTCCTTCATCATTAAAAACTGCTCAAAATTTTTGTTTGGAGTCACATTCATCAAAGGATGAGTTTTACCACCATCGAGTATTCCTGGATTAAAAACTTTGTCTTCACAGGAAAAATCGGAAAGGTACTCGATGGTGGACTCATCGGAAGAAAACAAATCATCCTCAAAAGAAGATAAATCATTTAGCTCAAAAGTAGATTCCTCATTGATTGTTACCATTTTAAACTCCTTTTTGAATTCTTTTTCATCAGATTTTTCATCAAAAGATTTTTTCTCAAAAGATTTTTCATCAACAGATTTCCCATATAAAATATTTCGCCATTCGGTTTGATCAGCCTTGAAATCAAAAAGTTCATCATCACTTTGATCATCAAAAGATTTTTCTTCAAAAGATTTTCCATATAAAATGTTTTTCCACTCACTTTGATCGGCTTTGAAATCAAAAAGTTCATCATCACTTTGGTCGTTGGTAAGCTCAAAGTGCGAACCAAGTGATGAAGTTTGATTTGAGAAATTATCAACTTGTTTTTGATTAACTTGAACATCAACAAAATCATCATCGTCATTGTTTAGTAAAAACTCCAATCTGCGTAAGTCGGATTCAACGTCCTCATCCTCTCGTGGAATGGGATCAAGGAGAGCGAGTTCATCGGCGAACTCCTCAAGAAGAGCATCGACTCTAGAAGTGGTACTGCCACTACTTTGATCTTTGGACTTAGAATCGGATTCAAACGGTTTAGCTTCCAAGTTGACTTTTTCGGGAGGGAGAGTTGACGGTGGTTCATTCAACAATTTTTCAATTAAGCGAATATCTCCCTCCATATCAAAGACGGCTTCATCAATTTGAGGTAAAACGGGATCATTATGAGAGAAAACCTCGAGCTCTTCCATAGAAAAATCACTTCCCTCACTCGGAAGGGAAGGATTGGAAGACTCGGAAGAAACATCATTACTAACATCTTTGACATCAATACGTTTAACCGAAAATGTATTGGCGGCGTTTGTAGAAGTTTGTTTGATATTAAACGTAATGGCCTCATCCTCGACTCGGAGAGTGACTTCTTCAGCAAAAACATCAACTAAAGCATGGCTCGTCTTCAAGAATCCTCTCCCAAGAATTAGAGGAACTGGAGGATCGGCATCAAAATCACAAACAACAAAATCAACCGGGAAATAGAACTTTCCAACCTTCACGATGACATCTTCAGCGATACCTTTTGCATGAGCGATTGAACGGTTCGCGAGCTCGAAAGTCATTCGAGTAGGAGTTAGTTCGGGAAGAGATAGTCTTTTCCAAACGGACAAATGCATGAGATTGATGCTTGCACCAAGATCGGCCAAGGCAAAGCATTCAATCATTCCTGGGAAATCACAAGGAATTAGAAATTTGCCGGGGTCTTCAAGTTTTTCGGGAAGCTTCTTTAAGACAACCGCCGAGCAATTCTCATTCAAAGGCGCGTTAGCAAGCTCCAACAATTTTTCTTTGTTACTCATTAAGCTTTTGAAAGTTGTAGCAAATTTAGGCATATAAAGCAAAGCATCTGCAAAACTCAAATCGAAATGAAGATCTTGAAAAATTTGAAGAAATCTTTTCATTTGTTGGTGATTATTTTCACGAAACTTTGGGTTAACCGGATAAGGCAATGATCTTTTAAACTTTGGTTCACTTTGGACAACCGGAGGTTGGATGTTTTCGGTCCTTCCGTTATTAGTAGGAAGTTCCTTATCCTTTGTCGCCTCGGTCTCACGGTCGACCACCTTAGGAGGTAAAGAAGACGAGGTAGTCGGAACCGTGGGTCCATCGTATGACACACCACTTCTAGTCGTAATTGCTTTCAAATCACCACGTGGGTTATGAATCGTATTACTTGGAAGAGAACTCGACGTTGACGGTTGATTCATTTGCATGAAAGCGCTCATCATTTGCTTAAGCTCATTAGTCTGTTGAGACAAGGTCGTTTCAAGTTCTTTCTTAAGTTCCCCCCTCATGTTGTTAATTTGGTTTTGCATAGCTCGCAAGTTCACATCGTTTGTTTTGATATAGTTCAAAAGCTCTGGAGGGGGTTGAACTTGTTGTGGTGGTTGATGATAAGGTTGTTGAGGTGGAGGGATATGATCATTAGGGGGTTGGTTGTAGGTTGTTGTACGGTTTTGGTTGTAACCTTGGTTTTGGTAACCTTGGTTGTTTTGAGGGTAACGGTTTTGATTCTGGTTCATTTGATTACCACGGTTGGGCACATTCTGGTTTTGAGGGTTGTTATTAAAACCGGGTGGTGGTCCAATGAAGTTGGTCGAACGGTAGCTGAGAAGATTTCGGTCTCCTTGGGGTTGGTATCCGTTACCACCCGCATTTGCAGCATACACATTCTCTTGAGTGTAGGTACCAGTTGCTGGACAATCGTAATATGAGTGTGGACCTCCACACGTTTCACAACTCTGATTAATAGCATTGATTTGACGATTGTTGTTAAAATTTGGATTAGTTTGCAAAAGATTGACAACCGTATCAAATTTTTTGTTAAGAGCGGCGATTTCAGGATTAGAAGACGTGGTGGATCTTATCGACTCTCTTTCAGCAGTTGAATCCCAATAGTTGTGGTGAGCAGTCATATTTTCTATGAGATCCCAACATTCTTCCGGCCGTCTTTTCATGAACGTTCCTCCAGCAGCTGCATTAATCGTGTCACGATGTCGTAAAGTCAGCCCATTATAAAACGTATCAATGATTGTGACAAGTAACATGTTGTGATTCGGACATCGATCAATAGCAAGCTTATATCGTTCCCAAGCTTCGAACAAGGTTTCATCGGGACGTTGACGGAAATTGCATATGTCATTCCTTAGCTTTGTCACCATCGACGGTGGAAAGTATTTGGCTAAGAATCTTGAAACCATTTCATCGAAAGTGTGAATTGAATTCTTTGGGAGTCGGTCAAACCAATTGGTAGCATGGAGAGTTAATGAATATGGGAAAAGGTAGAGGCGAAGAGAATCATCGGTTACACCATTTTGTTTCATACTTTGAGTGACGGTTATGAATTTATCAAGATGTTTGTTTGCGTCCTCATCGGGTAAACCGTGAAATTGGCAGAAGTTTTGGACTTGTTGGATCATATGGTGTTTGAGTCCAAAATCTGCTGTGTCAATTCCCAAAGGTGCAATCGGGCTACCTCGTCCATACATGGTCGGTGTACACAACTCTTCCATCGTTCGAAGATCTAGAGGAGGTTGAGGTCCCACCGGAGGGTTCTCGTTTTGTTGGTCGGCCATCTCGGTGATGGGAATTTGAGGATCACGTAACTCGGGTACGGTCCTTTGTTTCCGTCTACGACGATTGCGGTTAGTAGGCACTGAAGAAGAAGAAAACTCGTTCAAGTTAGACTTAGAACGAGTGATCATACAAATCAAAACAAAACAAAGTGAAAAAGAAAGTTGAAAGGAAAATCTTTTTGGTTTTTATGATTTATAAAAGAAAAGAGAAAATATTTTTGGTTTTTATAAGTTTATAAAAGAAAAAGGAAAATCTTTTTGGCTTTTATAGGTTTTATAATTTTTAGTTGTTTTTATGTTTTTGAGAAAACGTTAACTTCTAAAAGAAGGTTCTTCAAATCACAAGTCTCGAACGATCAAACGACTTAATCTTATCAACCGCTCCCCGGCAGCGGCGCCAAAAATTGATCGTCGTAATCTAGCAAGCAAGCTTGTAAACCACGGGTCGTAGTCCCAACGAGGGTTGAAATGATCTCGTCACTCAAAATCGTGAGTTATGTGATGTGAATGGGTTTGAAAGATTATATTTGTTTTTTCTTTGTTTACACTACAAGAAAACTTTTAAAACTTAATGCAAATAAGAACGTGTTTAAAAGAAATAGAATTAATAACAAAGTAAACATAACACTTGATGAAACTAAGATAATTAAAAAGGAAGAAAAGTTTAAGAAAGAAAAGTAAACTAAGAACGTAAAATGTTTTTGGGTTTAAGATTTAATAAATGAAAAGTAAACGTAAAGCTTATAAAAGATTTAATGAACTAAGACGACACGAAAGTAAACTAAGTTAAAAAGATTTCAAGAAAATTCGGCAGAGTTTCGTTTAGGAATGAACCAAACAAAACTTCACTCGATGAAACGATGAAGTTAAGAAAAGCCTAGCTCGGCTCATAAAAGAAATGAGAAATGAAAATTAGAAAACGAAACTTGACTCAATATAAAAATGAAAATGATACTTGCAAAACCTATAACCAAACTCGCTAAATCAATAAGTGATACTCGCTATGGAAAAGACCCTACTCGCTAAACACATGGGAACAAATCCTACTCGCTAAGAAAAATAAAATACTCGCTGGACCCTTGTTCATACTCGCTAAAAAGTTCACAAACTCGCTAAGAAAAAAAACTGCTACTCGCTGGGTTATGAAACTAAACTCGCTAAGACTCAAAATCAACCATACTCGCTAATAATTTCTATACCATACTCGCTAGACACAAAACTAAATCCCAACTCGCTATTGGTACTTGATACTCGCTAGGTACAAAGCTAGAACCCAACTCGCTAAACCCTAGAAATACTACTCGCAAAACAAAAGTAAAACAGATTTTTTTTTTATTTTATACGTGAACAAAAGATTAACACTTAACAAAAACTAATAAAAGCTTAATGAGAAACAAGTTTAAAAACTAAATAAGCTTGTAAATAAGCTAAATAAGCCACGACAAAGTTGCAAGCCCTAACCCATTTATTTCTTATTCGAATCAATAGTTACATGCAAAGGTGACAAACTTGTGTAAAAGCTTTTATAAAAGACAAGATTAAACTTAAAACTTGCGAAAGATTAAACAAGAAAGATTAAGAGGAAGATGAATAAGCTAGAAAGATAAAAAGTTTAAGACATGGAAAATAAAAAATGCATTAATTATAAAACTTACACACACTAAAACTAACATAAAACTAAAATAAGGGCTAGCTTCCTAATGAAGCTAAGGGTGCTATTTAAAGGATCCAAGGAGGCATCCTTTTTACATCGTGTACGTTTAAGCCCCTCTACTTTGATCGTTTATGAAAACTACAAATAAACTTTCAATTACACACTACTAAACGTTTTAAAAATTAAACTTTAGTCCTTGTAACTTGAGGTAGCGTGTTGACGTTTCTTCCAAAGGTCATCAAAGACGTAAAAGTGATCTCTTGCTCGAATTTGTGAAGCTTATCGTAATAATTAGCTTTGAACTTCGATTAAGCATCTCTTTCGTTTTCTCGAGCCTTTAAGAAATAAATTCGTCGTCACGGGCTTTTCTTAAGCAGATTTCATCTTCGGCTTCAATTTCCAACTCTTTTCCAAATCTCGTGCTCGTTTAGGGCTTTTTGGTATGCTTTTGATGTCGTTTTTGCAATATCCTTTCTTCACAGTCCACAAACACAAAAAACGATATCCCCTTTGGCACTTTAACCCCGTTAAGTTTTTGGGATTCTTTTCCTCATTATTATGCTTTCAAGAAGTGAAAGGTCCAAATATGGACATGCTGTTGATCAACCTCGAAAGACCAGCACGGCATAGCGACCAGTCCACCGATAAAACACCTTCTACTCATTGACAAGGCTATACAAAATTTCCAAGGATAGCGAGCGTAGAAGAGACTCTGTAGAGGGAGGATTAAACAGCGTTTATAAGACCTATTAAGCGTTCACCGTTGCTTACCCTTAACCTGCCAATCTCGGATATCAAGAACAAAGAGGCTTACATAGCGCCTCTTAGTCTTTTGGTGTCTAGATTGTGTAAGATGTGGCGTCCGTTAGGTTGGGACTACATCTCAGTCGAATCGTTCCAACGCTTTCTGGCGTCATTGAAGATTGGGTCTGGCCTTGCGTTGGCTCAGTTATTCTGTAAATCTTCCGACAATGTATGCCACCCTGATCAAAACAAAAAGAATGAAGCAAACTATACAGCAAAATACATCCATCAGACAAAACATAATTATCAGTAAATAATAACATCTCAACCATACCCTCCGCTTCGATAAAGACTAAAAACCTCCGTGTCTTGTTGGCAAAACTAAAAAGTCTCAACAACCATCTAAAAAGAATATAAACACTGTATTCTACCTTACATAAAGCCATAATCAACTCCTATGCGCCCCTTCACGACCCGGCGCTATACAAAATCTCTTGTGTGCGTTATCTGTGTTCTGTATTACACCACTAAAACCCCTATAGCGACACATCATGTTTGGCCCCTGATTAGTCCCGATACATTCTGTAGAGAGACTCTTACTTGCAACCCCTCACCACTTCCCAAACCCAGATTAATAGTTAACTGACCCGATATGTTTTAGTAGTATGTTCAGTGTGTTTTTGTAATTTATATTGAAAACCTTAAATCAAACAATCACCATCGGCTATTCGCAGCAATCGACCGCAGATCTGGGTGAATTGATTCCCTCGTTCTTCCAACCCATGGGTGGGCAAGTCTTCGTTGCCGTTATAAAGGATAGAATGCGCTACTCATGTAAACAACAAACTAAAGTTTGTCTAAAGGGTTGGAATAAACGGAATCAGGAATTTTCCATTATTGATTAATATCGAGCCTACTTTTTCTACTATATCTTTTAATGAAACATACGTGGCAATCAATGTATTCAGGATTCTACTCCCTTGTCTTTTAGAGCCTTCTAAACAGACAAGTGTAGCATTGAAAGTATGACTCATGTTCTGATGCATTCTCGTAACCCAATAGTTTACTACTGATATGATCAAATAGTACTTAGTAAGCATAAAATATTGAGAAGAAAGGTCTGAATGTCGTTCGTGTCTTCTGCTGAGAAATTACCTTATTATTGCATATAGATTTGTACTTAGCTATATCTGAGTCTACCATTACGGCTTGAGAATTTTATCCAATTGTACCCCTCCCCATGAATATACTCTATCCTTTATCGAGCCTAATTGAATAGATACCGTGTGATCTTTATTGTGTGTGTAGGACACGGAGAAGGAGGTCCGTATTCCCCTATAGTATAAACAATCAATCAATGGAGTATTCGCAGTGGTATTCCAATACCAGATTATCTTAGGTCTTTTTGATTACGTCGAAGTCATAGTACATCTCTTCACCCCCCTAATGCCGATTAGAACAAGGTCAGCACAACCGATCCGGGTTATATGCTCTTTATTTAAAACCAGATATCCTCAAGTTCTTAGAGAGCACAAAGAAGAACGGGCACTGGCTTTGCTTACATTGCTTCTCCAATGTATTAGACCTTTGTACTATCTTACAATCGTTCCCTCTCAAGCGACCGTTCCATGTATCAGTTAGTAACCATACAAAAGGAGGTTTGCATTTTCTTGAGCCTAACATTGGATGGACCAATCATCCCCAACCAAACAACAAGCACACACCATTAACTAATCCCAATTAATAGTCTAAGTTTCATCTAGATCTAAGCAAGACACAAGAAGAATTTAGGTACACATTTATTAACGAAGACAAGAAAAAGATAATCAACGAAACCACATAGAATATTGATTGAATTAAAGTGAAGATTTATCTTTAATTAAGCACTAGGGTTCCAAGGGTTGGAAACCCTAAAAAGTACAGAAAATTCGTCTTTAGGGTTTGCCCTAAAAGTTCTCCACAAAGTTCCACACTAATGAATGAAAATTAGAAAACTATATATAGATTTTACACTCTGACGGCGTCAGGTTATAAGGGCTGACGCCGTCAGCTCGCCGCCATTAGGTTTCTCGGATGGCCTAGATCCACTTCTGACGCCGTCACCTTATAAAACCTTCTGGGCCGTCACTCTTTAAAATATAACCTGACGGCCTACTTTTCCTAACACCTGACGGCGTCAGGTGTTAAATCCCAAATTTTCTCTAGCCCGTCATTTGATAATTGGATTCCACTCTTTTGTCAAGGATTTCTGATGGCGTCACCTTGTGACTTCTGACGCCGTCAGGTTGTAAATCTTCATCTTTTGAGACTTTGTCGTTTTCTTCACTTTTATGCTCCAAAAACGTCCGAATATGCATGTTTTCCAGAATTCCTCTCAAAAGTACCTAAAATGACAAAAGGAACGATTTAGGGCAATATTTGATCACATTTATACGAATTAGGGCTTAAATGACCCCCTAAAAGCGTAACACTTTTCGTCTCATCAATTCCTGAATCTAACAGTCCTGATAAACTTTTTCACGAAATTTCTGAGCCACGAGCGATCCCCAGTCATATGCTTTGAGCAGCCTGAGTCCAAATACCACAGGACAATTTGTACGACCTGCATTTGAAACCAGACAGATATGGATAACTGAAAGACGTGGATCCCCAACTACAAATGGGATCCGATTGGTTAGTACATACATCATTAATTGCAACAGAGGAGGAAGGTTCACTAGTATCCTTAATCATATCATGACATGCGGGGGCAGTAGACTTATGATTAACGCATTGTGATCCTATAGGAAAAATCCTACCAGTTTTCTTCCAAATCCTAATATTAGAAGACCTAGGATCAGGCAATTTTTCAAAGGGGCATTGATTTACTTTTGAGAATTTTCTTCCAGTGGAATGATAGCCAACAGTAGAAAACATCCTTCCTGTTGCTTTCCAAACACATTTTTTACGTTTAAGATACACAGAATGACAAACAAGGGGTAATTTGGAAGCATTAAACAAAGTCCTAACACACTCATCATGATTACCAGAAATTAAATAGTCATTACAGATCTCACAAGTAGCATTTGAATTCGAATTAATTACAGTACGCCTTGAGCTAATACTAGAATCAACACGATTCATAACATTCAGATCAGTCTTATTGTTCCTAATGTGGTCTTCTACTTTCTTTCCTTGAGCCCTCCTAGCTGGTGAAGTCCTATCATTCCTTGTATTGCAACTAGGCTTTGACCCGCAAGCATTAGTGACAACTTTTACTCATGTAGAATTAATGATGGGAACATTAGATCGTGGTTTTTCTATTTGATTAATGGTATGAGGTGTGTTATGTTCAGATGATGTTAATGGTACACAAAAGGTAACACGCTTGTTCTTATCCATAGAGGTTGGTTCATGAACCTTATCTCGCATGCAAACAGCTTTGGGGCATGTACCAATGGCATAATCTAAGAGTTCATAAGATCTATTGGTGAGATAATAAACATCAAGGATGGCATTATCAGCAGGTCTCACCATTCTAACTTCTTCAATAGTCTCACAAAGCATGTCTAGGCAATCCTTAAGATACCTAAGGTACTCACTATGGACAAACGCATTATTCTTAAAGGAAAGAGGAATAGTTACGGCATCACCTGCATTTCCTTTATATTTATCGACCATGGGGAACATTCTCTCTTTCGCCTGAGTCTTTAGATTCTCAATTTCTTTTAACAAAGACGTTATTTTCTCATTGGCTTTATCACGTGAGATCTTAATCGAATCATGTAACTCTTTGTAATGTTGTTTTACCTTTGAGTTTTCAGTTTGAAAACAATCATTTTCATATTTGAGATGTTCGATGATGTTTTGGAGTTGAAAATTTTGAGAATCTAAACACGGAGGTTTCTGAGGTTCAATCACATCACTCTTGTGAGATTTCAATTGGGCAATTTGAGCCCTCAGTTTTCGAATCGTGTTAGTGTGAGCTTGAATCTTTTCATCACGTTTGGTCAATTCAAAATGTGCATCAAATTCTGGAGCATCCAAAGATATCTTGACATTTGAGGTTTTAATTATTTCTTCTAAATGTTGATACTTTAATTGCAAATTAAGATTATCAACTTCTAGTTTTGAAAAATGCCTGACCATGTTATCATGGTCATCGTTTTGAATTTTTTCACGCAATTTTAAATTCTCCCCTCAAGCTCAACAATACGATTTTGGAGAACATTCAATGCAACAGACATTTCATGAAATTGACAGGCATTTATGGAAGAATCAGTAACAGTATAAAACACATTTTGAGCAACACACTTAGCAATTAAATTATCATACATGATGAGAGTATTCTTCCTCGCAATTTCACTATGCTGAAGGTCTATTACAGTTTGTTTTCCTTCAAGTCCCAGACTTTTAAACACATCTTTCATTTCATTAATCTCATATTTAAGAGACGTTTGAATGTTCTCAAAATGTTCCTTGACTTGTTTAAAAAAGGAATTACTTCAGTGAGATAACACTCCTTAGTTACTTCAAACCCCCTTTCGCCCTCAGTAATTCCCGTTGCTGTAATTCTCTTTTTACATGTTTTATCAAATTCAGCAAACATTTGATACAGAACGTATATGTTAATGAGAGTATTACATTGAGTGGGAAGAGCTAACTGAACTAGGTGCATCGGTGTATTTGGAGGATACACCGTTTTAGTAGCAATCTTAAGGGGAGTAGTGGTCTTAAGCTTTTCAGCTTTCATTTTCTCATCATCTAAGGACCAAAAAATCTGTTCTGGCGTTAACCTAGTTTGGGGCATAAAAACCGTCAATCGATTCTGTTCATAGTAATTATGTGGCTTGATATTGACACGGTTTCTAACGCACTTAGGATCCTTTAATTTATTCTCAAGTCTTTCTCTATTTACGGATTCAATATCATATATTTCCTCATAATTACGCACATCGGGAGGGGCATGATCGGGTGTAAGCATCACATTAGCATCATATAAGGCAGGTTGGGTGGCACTAACGCTTCTAAGAAAATTAGTTTTAGGCACTCCTACATCCTTATTGCTATGTTCATCACGTAACTTAATGTGCTTATGCATCATTTGAGCATTTTGAATGGTTTGGCCTTGTGTGTACAATTTATTTTCAAGCTTGTTCTTTAAGGCTTTTAAGTTGGAAAAGTCACTTAAGAGTTTAGTTTCTTTACTTTGAAAATCTAGTTTAAGTGCAGTCACACTTTCCTGAATCTCTTGTTTTTGCTTAACAGTTTGATCAACTTGATTTTGTAAAGATTTTATTTCCATTCTTAATGCTTCTTCCTTTAAGTTTCTTTCTGTGACGTAAGCACACATTTGCCAATCCATTTTCTGCTCTCGTTCGATTAACTCAAATTTTGCACGTTGTTGATACATATTCACATGATCTTTAAGAATATTAATTCTAGTGGTCAAGGTATCATCAGGTATAACAGCAATGTATTCATCAACTTCACGAATGTTATTATCAACATAGGAGTCATCATTTGGTAAAGCAGACACGGCATTTTTTTTTCAAATATTGCTCATATGGGACAACATTACTATTACCCATATCAGCAGAATCCGAATCAACAATGTCAGTGTGTTTTACTTTGTTATGAGTCCTTTGTTTGTGCATCACATTGTCAGCATGTGTATTGAAAGATGCTCTACTAGGTTCATCAGATTCTTTATTGTTATCCTCATGTTGTTGTTTTGAGGAAACATCATTGTTTTTCAAATCAACATCATTTGGCGTAACAATACTAGTCTGATGAACTTCATCGAGAATCTTTGAAATAGCACATGTTTCATATGTGTCATACAATTTGAGTACCTCAGAAATGATGGATGATTTCGGAGATCCCGATTGATGTGGCGATGTGACTGCAGAAGAAAGCTTGGCCATGAAGATGGTCTGTGCAGTAGGCTCATCATTAACATCAGAATCAAAGGCATCACAATCTTCAGCCTGGAAGATATTTGGGTCGTTGAGAGCAAGATCCTGAACCGGTTGATCATCCAAGTCAGCATCAAAAGAATTCCCTTCATCACCCGCAAGAAATAGCAGTTGTTCCTCATCCAGCAGAACCCCATTTTCTTAAGCTTGCATCAGTAGCATCTTATCTTTGAAGTAGTCCGAGTTCTGAGGACGTTTTGGTTGAGTGCAGTTCCTTGCAATATGACCTATCCCTCCACAGTTGTAGCACTTGATTTGTCTTCCTTGTCCTTGATTGACATTACCCATCCTATTCTGTGCATTTCCTCGGACATTTTGTCTTCCTTGAACCACAACACGCCCATCTTCCACAACAGCAAGATTACGTGGGTTAGATGAAGTCCTTAGTTGGTTGTTGGTTTGAGGAAGAGTACTCCTGAAGTGTTGAACCAGCAGTGAGACTTGGTTGGAGAGATCATCAATCCTTTTGTCAATGTGAGAGTTCCCAGAGTCTTGTGGATTAGTCTTGACACTTGACGAATGTATGGATGTTTGACCAAGGGAAGACTGATTCTGTGTTGTTTGAGTACTAGGATGATTGATTGAATCAATTGAGGATTGGTTTAGTCCCTGAACACTGGAGATTAGAGCAAGAGGATCGTTTGAGGGATGGAACTTTTCTCTCAGTTGACGATCATACATGGCATGTTTCTCATGTTGTTGCAAGTAAGCATAGAGTTGTTCATAGTTGGTGTTTCTGAGCCCTTTGTTTAACTTCACAGCTGTGACAAACCGATCCCATTCTTGTGACATATTGTTGACAAACTTTGAGTTGAGTTGGATGTTGGGCATTGTCATTCTTTTTATTCTCATGTCATTCACGAGCTTGTGGAATCTGACATAGTAGTCATTAATGCTTTCACCGGGATTCATTTTGAAGTGCTCGAATTCATCATACAATTGTGATTCACGATCTTCTCTGGTAAGTTCAGAGCCAGCAAGCAGCATTTTGACATTATCCCAAACAGCTTTGGCCTCAGTGTTGAAGTTAATCAGTTTGTAAATGTCCTTGGGTAACCCTTGTATCACAATGTTGGAAGCTCGAATATCAGCATCATAGTGTTTCTTTTCTGCTTCGTTAAGATCATTGTAATTACAAGGTCTGTCAATTCCAAAGGTGACTGATCCATCTTCACTTATGGAGATAATATCCCTGGTAGTACCCATTTGAAACGGCCCTTCATCAATCGATCTCAGAATATTCTCCCCATTTTCTTTGCCCTGATAA
Source organism: Artemisia annua (assembly GCA_014162995.1). Lineage (NCBI taxonomy): Eukaryota > Viridiplantae > Streptophyta > Magnoliopsida > Asterales > Asteraceae > Artemisia > Artemisia annua. The sequence continues at coordinate 256,428 of LBNU01000111.1, forward strand.
TACAGACGAATTCTTTGTGGCCATGACTCATAGTCAGTTCTGTCTAGCATATGAGGTCGAGTGTCGGATCCAGCAGCTTAGATATCATCAATAGATGTTACAGTAGTCATGATGTCGAGGTCTTAAACGGGATTTTACAACACACGTGACTTAAACCGAGAAATCGATTCTTTCCCGGGATTTTACTAAAGTCAACCAGGAAAACCGCTAAGAAAAACTAACCGCTGACAGAATAACCGCTAACACTTAACCGCTGAAAAGGTAACCGCTGACAATGGTATAACCTCTGACTGAGTAACCGCTAGTATAGTAACCGCTGACTATTAAACCGCTGACAAGTAAACCGCTGAAAAGGTAACCGCTTAACAAGGATAACCGCTAACCACGAAAACCGCTGGAGTTACTAACCGCTGGAGCACTAAAAGACAGAGTGAACTAACCGATGAAAGGAAACCGCTGAAACAGTACAAAGGACAGCGTTATGTTCGCTGACAAAGTGTACTAACCGCTGACACTAACCGCTGTAACCCCAAGCTAACCGCTGCCAAGAATATGTTACCGAGGAGAAAACCGCTGCCAAGAAAATGGTTCAAACTCACTCGTACACTCCACAAACATAAGATCTAGCTAAACCAACTGATAAACTAGATAATCTAACCCCTCTAATCCAAAAAGTACAAGAGAAAACACAAGAAACGCCACGAACAAGATCAAGTATGAGTAAAACCTTCCTAAACTAATAGAAACCAAAACAAACCATACACCACAAGTCCAAACACCAAGTACCTACGATCCCTAGGATGTAACCATGNAAGAATATGTTACCGAGGAGAAAACCGCTGCCAAGAAAATGGTTCAAACTCACTCGTACACTCCACAAACGTAAGATCTAGCCAAACCAACTGATAAACTAGATAATCTAACCCCTCTAATCCAAAAAGTATAAGAGAAAACACAAGAAACGCCACGAACAAGATCAAGTATGAGTAAAACCTTCCTAAACTAATAGAAACCAAAACAAACCAAACACCACAAGTCCAAACACCAAGTACCTACGATCCCTAGGATGTAACCATGGCTCTTGATACCAATTGTACGATACTAACTAACACATAACTCGTATGGATTTGATGTATGGATCGAATATTATAGAAAGAAAGAAAGAAATCTAGAGAGAGAAAGTAGAGAGAGAAAGATGGGAACCTTGAGAGAAAACAAAAAAAAAGAAAATAGATTATGAGAAGGTCCAACCCTCTCCAAGGATGGAGAGGGCTATTTATACTTACATACTTGTTGCCTCTATTAGGCTGTGGATCGGGCTGACAGTGGGTAAAGACCCGACCTGACTCCACAAATACTAACTAATACTAATCTACGTACTAACTACTATTATAACTAATATTAATTCTACGAGCTACATGGATGCTAAATAGATACTCGGGGTGATCGAGTCTTCTTAAATAAAAACGTATTCCTAACAGATGTTGGGGCAGCTAGGAATGATGTGGGGGCCACATCGGTTTACTTTAGGCTAGGAGGGGAGGATCGTTCTTGTTCTGTTCTTGAGTTAGGTTGGAGACTGGGACTTTATGGCCAATACGAGGCTACCCAAGGGGCATTCGTGGCTAGTTTGAGTCAGGGGATGACCATCAGGGATGACATGAGGAGTGCACTGTTTTGGCCTACTATTGGAGCTGGAGTGTATGCGTCTAGGGTTACTACGGCCTCTGCTATTAGGGACCCAAGGGTTAGGCTAGCTCATCGGTGTATTTCATTCACCCTGTCAGGGAGGCATAGTTCCCAGCATAGGATCACCCTTTTGGACCTCTTCTTCTTGTACACGATCTTCTCCCAGGAGGCTTTCTGCAACATCCCATTTTGGGTAGCTAGTTACCTTCAAGGTGCAGTCGGGGAGAGGAGCAATGACTTGATCTATGGGGGGATGTTTATCACCAAGCTAGCTAGGTCATATAGGGTCATGACACCTGAGATTAGGGACTATCTGAGCTCATCGGGAGTCTGTAGGCTGGTCAGGGTCAGATCCCTGTAGCAGATGAACGTGGTGATGGAGTTAGCTGGGGGACAATATGCTTGGTGGGCACCTAGACAGGCTGCGGCTGGTGGTGACGATGACGATGATGAGGAGGAGGATGCACCACATCAGAGGCATGGGGGTATGAGGCCGGGACCACTGACTACTACCGGCACATGAGTCAGGGAGATTGGCAGGCTCACCAGGGAGCATGGATGGGTCAGGTTGATACTTGGAGAGCCAGGCTTGACAACAGGTTCGACTGGATGTATGATCACACTATTCGACAGATGCATCATTTATCTATGCGTGATCAGTTTGACCCACACCTGCAGATTGACCCTTTCCCTGGACGTGAGCAGGACTACCCACCCTACGGGTACTATGGACATCTCCCATATGGCTACGACTACCGCCAGGGTCCCCCACCTCAGTGATTGTATGATTTGGTTTTATGATGTTTGGACAATTTAATCTTTGGTTGTATGTTTCTGAACAATTTGGTCTGTAATAATTTAGGATTCGGCCTCTGTTGGCATTTAAACTCTTGTGACATTTGGTTCTCTTTATTTCATGTAGGATTTTCCTCGTCTTGGTTGTTGGTTTATCTACTTTGTTTTATCGTTTGTCTATTTGTTTGTTTGTTTGATTTTATTTGTTTCCGTATGTAGGTTATTTTTCTTGTTATTGATTCATGCTTCAAAAAAAAACTAAATTGTAAAAATGCTTTATTTTGTTTTTAACTTCGTCTTAACTACATATAAAGGTATTTTGCAAAAGATAAGTGTAAGGGAAATATAAATCGGTTTATAAGAACGAATGAACATGAATCATAACAATGTAAATTAACATACATATTAGTACTTGTTTGAGTCAAATGCTTGTATCGAGTCATAATGAATTTTTGCAGGAATTCCAGGAAGTAAGGTATAGTTTTTCCAGAAATTTTCCGGAAACTTAACATGAGAATTCTGTCAGATCATTTCTGACGGCGTCAGGCAGTAATTTTCTGAAATTTTTGAAAGTTTTGTTTTTCTCCCGGAATCATAAAAAGTTTTGTTAATTCTCTAACTTATAATCTCCAGGAATTCTGCAAAGACATTCATTCCACAAGCATTATATCCTATTATAGATTATACCGCCGATTTTATGCGAGGTTGGCCTTTATTCTTTTTCAGGTTAACAGGTTATTTTGGACAAGGAGATGATTTATATTT
>LBNU01000111.1:260247-272454 GCA_014162995.1 Artemisia annua
TTTTTGTTATTTTGTTTTTAGCTTAAGTTGAGTCGAGTCTTGGCTTAGCAACATTGTATAGTACATGTATTTGATCATGATAATTAACTTGCCACCAGTAAAATACCCTTTATTCCAACCAAACCGTGTTTATCATATCCCTACACCTTACGTTACAACTCTTTTGAAAGCCCTCTTTGATAGTTTATCTTAGGTGCTTACGCCTAGTGGAGGAGTAATTGATCCTCTCCCAAGCCTATGGTAATCTAATTTCCTATAACAGGTAGTGAGAGATATTTTCCATTTTCCTTTATGAGATGTAATTCTATGACACCTGAGAGATGAGAGTATCCAAACACTATTTGTGAGGTGCTAGTGTATGATTTACGTGCTTATTATGATTAGGGTCGAGCAACTATTTGTTGTAACTACTTTTATATTTGTGTTAAATGACCCCTAACTCATATTTTGATTGGAATAAAAGCTTATTTGCTTGAGGACAAGCAAATCTCAAGTGTAAGGGTATTTGATGAGACGAAAAGTGTACCCGTTTTAAGGGGTCATTTAAGCCCTAATTCGAGTAAATATGATCAAATATTGCCCTAAATCGTTCCTTTTGTCATTTTAGGTACTTTTGAGAAGAATTCTGGAAAACATATCATTTTGGACGTTTTTGGAGTATAAAAGTGAAGAAAAAGACAGAGTCTCAAAAGAAGCTGGAAATCCTTCCTGACAGTGTCAGAGTCACAAGGTGACGCCGTCAGCCAACCTAGACAAAGGAGTGGAATCAGATTACATTAGACGCCCTAAGAAGAAAATAAGATGTTTACACCTGACGGCGTCAGGTGTTACAAAGAGTAGGCCGTCAAGTGTAAAGATAAAGAGTGACGGCCCAGAGCAAAAATACAAGTGACGGCGTCAGAAGTAGATCTAGGCCATCCGAGAACCCTAATGGCGGCGAGCTGACGGCGTCAGAACCCATAACCTGACGCCGTCAGAATGTAAAATCTATAAATACTTTTCTAATTTTCATTCATTATGTGTGGAACTTTTGGTGCAACTTTGGGAATAAACCCTAAGACGAATTTGGCTGTATTTTCAAGGGTTTTTCACCCTTGAATCCTTCATGTTCAATTAAAGATAAGTCATCACTTAAATTAATCAATATGTGATCGAGGCCGTTCTAGCAAGGCGCAAAGCACGAACCTCGAGTCGTAGTCCCAACGAGGGTTGAATGGATCTTGTTGATTCAGTCGTGAGATATGTGAGATGAATAGGTTTTAAAAGATGATTTTTGGTTTTGATTATACTACAACGACAATTAAAATGCAGTTAAAGTAAAGGAAAACAATAAAGCGACGCAAAGACACTAAACAAGTAAAGAAGCATGAAATAAAGTGACTTAAAGAAAACGAGAATTAAAGTGCGAAAAGTAATTAAAAACGTTAAATGAATTTAAAAACAATATGTTTGCAAAGCGACGTGAATAAGTTCACTAAGTGTGAGCTAATGGTTTATAACGAATTATTTTCCTTTCTCAAGATTAGTTGTCAATTAATCTTTTGAAGAGATAAGAATTCTAGAAAAGTGATTTAATTGTTCTCCGGCTTTTGACCTTCGAATAATAAATTCACAAGTCTAAATAATCTTAACGATTATTAATCACAAACATTTTAGTCCACACTTAGCTCGCAAACCCGAGTCACTAAGAAAACACGAATTAAACTACTCACGACTCATTTTAAAGAAATAAAGCGACAAAGGGAATAAAATGTGAACTTAGAAAATAAAATGTTTTTGGTATTTTAGATTTAATAAACGAAAATAAAAGTTTACTAAGCGAAGAAAGAAATATAAAAGATTTGAAAACATTAAACGCTAATAAAGTTTTAATCTAAAAATGAAAAGACATTGAACTCAAGTAAGAAAGCGTTACTTAAAAGATTTTTAAGAAAATTCGACAGAGTTTCGCTTAGATTTTAAAGAAATAAAACCTCACTCGATGAAACGATGAGGAAAAGAAAAGCCTAACTCGGCTTGTGAAAAGAAATGACACTTGCTAAAAAATGTCACACCCCCAAAATCAGGTCCAGCGGAAGCTTACATGTCGCTGGGGTGCAACTCAATTGGTATCACAACACAAGTGCAAAGAACAGTTTTCATTTCAATCATTTCGAATAAAATCGTTTAAACAAAATGTTAAGTTTACATTGTTAAAAGTGATGCGGAAGTAGGCCCTTTAAAATATAGTTTAAAACGGTCCCTGTATGAATATCAGAGTCTTCTATGACCATGCCATGCCCTGCCAAAACCTCCAGTAGCGTACCATTACTTAATACCTGAAAATACATGCTAAAGTGTCAACACGAGGTTGGTGAGTTCATAGAGTTTAGTGAAAATGAATTGCATTAGGATGAAGATTTCCCAGCGAAGGCATTGTAAATCCACCCGGTTCCAAGTCTCGGCCATAACAAGACTTGCAACCTGTGTGTTTACAACCCACCGCCAAACATGATTTGGTTTATGTAAACAATTGTAATATTTGAGCCAAAAGTCAAAGATAAGTGTAAATATGCAACCATGTAATGTAGGGGTATCATGCCATACCCAGGCAATGCAGGTATCCCATACCCGTGAAATGTAGGTAATCACACATACCTATGAAATGTAGGTAATCACACATACCTATGAAATGTAGGTATCACATACCTATGAAATGTAGGTAATCACACATACCTATGAAATGTAGGTAATCACACATACCTATGAAATGTAGGTATCACATACCTATGAAATGTAGGTAATCACACATACCCATGAAATGTAGGTAATCACACATACCTATGAAATGTAGGTAATAACACATACCTATGAAATGTAGGTATCACATACCTATGAAATGTAGGTAATCACACATACCTATGAAATGTAGGTAATCACACATACCTATGAAATGTAGGTATCACATACCTATGAAATGTAGGTATCACATACCTATGAAATGTAGGTAATCACACATACCCGTGAAATGTAGGTTGTAACATGTAAACACATAAAGCATTTGAGTAAACCGCAAACGTTTGAGTAAGGCAATTGGTGTTTAAGTAAGCAGTAGCATGTTCAAGTAAAACAAATATTGCATTCATGTAAAAACGAGCATGTATTCTCCCCCAAAACAGTTATAAAACAAGTGAAAATAGGGGGCATGAACTCACCTGGTGCGATAGCTACGATGACAAGAGTAGATGCAATGAAATGAGGCACGATCTCTAACCGCAACCTAATATGAACGATAGGTTCTAATGTAAGAAATGAAACGATGTTGCACATGCAAATACGTATGTTATCGATACCACTCGTGAAACTTGAAAATAATGTTTATCGTCGAAAAATACATTTTTGACGTCTCGTTAAGTTAATAAACACTTTCCATGTAAATATGATGGAACGGTACTCCACGATCCTTGTTTGGTGTTCTATCGGCAAATATAGTGTTTACGTTGCAAAAGTAACATTTTCCAAACTTGAGAAAATAGGTCCAATGACTTGGTAAAACTAGTCGCGAAGTAATGTACGTTGAGTGTTAAAACAGGAGCTTGGCGTTTTTGAAAACCTTGCAACAATGTCTAGAAGTCGTATCATTTAACTTTTGACCATACGGGTCTCGATAGGTAAAGGAATATGGCTTACAATGTAGTCACTTGAAAATATAGTTTTTCAACACTTAGAGTATTTGTTATATAAAAGCTGTCAAACTTATATATGTTTCGTCGGGTTTTAAACGCGTATATCTTGGTCGTTATAAGCTCGTTTTCCGTGTTCTTTATATCCCCGGAATCGTATAAACATGTACTATCACATTTTTAGTAGTTCCGCTTAGCTAGGTTACGTCAAACGACTCATTTTGCCCAACAAAAGTTTCCATACAGCAACTATTTTTCTGAAAATAAGTTTTCGTCGTTAAACTTCGGAAAACCATATCTCCTTCGTTATTAACTCGTTTTTATCCAAACTTTCGGCCATAGTTTCATCTCGGAATGTATTTTCTAAATCTTTGGCCAAAAATTACCCAAAACCCACTGATTTTTCCACGTTTTGCATTTAAGGACAGAACCTTATTATATAGTGTTTATAACTCATTTTCTTGGTTCTAACTTGTTCAAGACTTAACCAAACTACTTCAATTCAACTCCACAAATACTCAATCCTACCATACACCTTCTTAGGGTGTCATGGGGTCCTAAGCATCACCAACCTTAGTGGGTTCCATGGGAATAAGCATAGGATAATCAAAAACCCATTTTATGTAATAAAAACTAAATAAAGTGGTATGGATCATACATACTTGCATGTTTTCTTACTAGATCATAAAAATACATCAAGTAATAGTTTGAAAGAGTAGGAAAATGATTAGTAACTTACTTGTGATGATTATTAAAAGATGGTGATGAAAACCCTATTAATCTTTGTGGTTTTTATTTCAAAACCCAAACTAGATCACTACTAGGACTTGATAATTACTTTGATCTTGAAAAATAATGGATTCTCTTGTTGTTCTTGTTCTTGCCGTGCACCCCCATAGAGAAAGGAAGAAGATGAGAGCTTTTCTAGTTTATTTTGGTAAAGTATATGTGTAAAATGACTAGAAATATCTCAAGTCTTGCTATGTAAGTTTGGTCTTGACAAAAAGGACATGTATTAAATGAAGTTAGTAGCTAACATTCAAAGTTTGTAAGAAAGGGGATGGGTGGGGAGGATTTTGTAAGAGATCATGTAAGACTAGGCTAATAAAGTGTAGATATTATTAGTTTTAGGGGATACCGGGTACCAAGTTTGCTAGAAATAAAGTTTAACCGTACCAAATAAAATGTGACGTCGTTGTAAAAATTATAAAATTACATTCCTGATAAGAATCGGGTGTTGAAATAGTTGTCGTGTTGAGATATCGTGATCCGACGTAACTTTTAGCGTATACCGTAAAGTATAGCAACAGGTCTCAAAACACCGAGTAAATTAATAATATAATTTTTATATTATTATAATGAGTATGAAAATATATTAGGATCGTAGACGGGAGTATCGGGTATATGTTAGTAGTAAAACTGAGTGGTAGCGTTTATTGAATAAATGAACATACGTAAATGAAAACACACAAACCCGTAAACTAGGTTTACGTGATGATGCATGATGACCATGAATAGTGTTTTTCTTCCGGGATGAATAGTGTCACATGAATAGTAACGCTTCTCAGAATCACAAACGGACTCCGAAAATGATGAATAGTAAAATGATGAATAGTGACCGATGAATAGTAAATGATGAATCGTAACTCGTGAATAGTAATTTGGAAAAATGTCCTGAAAATGCGGGTTGTTACAGTCTCACCCCCTAAAAGGAACTTCGTCCCGAAGTTTAGTGTGTGTTGGTCTCGGAAGTGGTGTTGGTGAAAAGGTGATGATGTTTTAGTCACATCTAGTCTTCCCGCTCCTAAGTGAACTCCGGATTTCTTCGAAAATTCAGGGAACTTCATGATAGTGATCCGACTTGGTTTCAGCTGTTTGACCTTAGGGTCCATGATTCGTTGGTTTCTCCCGAGTTTTAAGCTTATGGTCGAGTTGAATCTCTTCTAATGGAATGGAATAAGGTATGCTACAAGTGGTTCATTTGGAAGGCATTTCTCAGGTTTGAAATGTGAGATGGGATATATATGTGTTGCTGAACTTTGATGGAAACTCAAGTTTGTATGTCAGCTGGCTGATGCTAAAATGAATCTTAAATGGTTCAATACAGAAGGCTCAATCCCTCGCGTTACCAAAATTGTATCATGCCTTTCCAAGGCAAGGCTTTCAACATGGTTCGTTTTCCCGTTCGAAAGGTGATGGTTTGCAATTCAGGGATACCCAATCCGAATGATGTGCGTCATGCACCAACCTAACATCTATCGTTTCTTATTGCTTGTAACTGATTCTTGACTTGTAAAAATTTCCTTTTTGTTTCACAATTTAGTTCCTAGACCAGTGAATTGGAATGTGGGATTACTGTGTAAACTACTGAGCTCTAACGGAAGTTCGAGTCTGTAGGTTACTAAGCCCATACTGTTTGAATTATTGAATGGTCCAATGTATCTCGGGTTTCTTTATCATGTTATTGTTGAATTGTGTCTCAAATGGTGTTGTCTTGGGAATCTTGTGATAGCTATTGTTTTCAATGAATCCGCTTTATAGCAAATGGTTAGCCCAACCATTTCCAGAATCCATCACACCCGACTTGTGCATATCTCCCTATGTTTGAATCGTTCTCTAATTCTGACCATTGGTCTGAAGATGATAGGTGGTGTGGTTCCAAAGGAATCTTAAAGAAATCGTCAAAAGTTTGAGGTGAATNTGTTTTTGTTGAATTGTGTCTCAAATGGTGTTGTCTTGGGAATCTTGTGATAGCTATTGTTTTCAATGAATCCGCTTTATAGCAAATGGTTAGCCCAACCATTTCCAGAATCCATCACACCCGACTTGTGCATATCTCCCTATGTTTGAATCGTTCTCTAATTCTGACCATTGGTCTGAAGATGATAGGTGGTGTGGTTCCAAAAGAATCTTAAAGAAATCGTCAAAAGTTTGAGGTGAATCGAATCCCCTCATTATGAATGATTAGGATAGGTATCATGGATCTTGTGGAAAAATCTTACAAGGTTAAGTCCGTCAAAGGGTGTTATTGGAAGGAATAGGTTAGGATAAGGTTGTGATCCTCCGCAAGGATGTCATGAATCAAGTCTTTCTCCACCTACGGTGATTAGTCTCCATTACTAAGATTTTTCCCAAGCTCTATGTCGTCAAATCACAAAACCCTAAATGTATAAGTTATGGAATATAGGGATTGATTTTCAAAGTTTGTTTGGAGTTTGGGTGTTTGGTTCATGAACCTTTCCTGAATAAATGAATTTACAACTTTAAGCAAACGGCTTTCTAGGTAACATTTTTTTTGATGTTCCAAAATTTAGTAGTTATGCATTAAGACTATTTTCAACATGAGATGAACAGTTTAGTTTCCCAAGGATTGATGTTTAAAATTTCTCAACGTCCAATAGTTTTTTGTGGAGATTAACCAAAAGGAATTTGCTTGTCAAAATAAGTGCCTCAAAGATATATGTTTTGTATAACTGTTGTTTGAAGAAAACTTCATTTAAAAGTGAAAGTATTAAGAGGATGAAATAATCGGGTAGGTATCTCTGCACAAGTGCGTAGGTTCTAACATGTTTGAATAATGTCTATTGGTGAGGTCATGTTCAATTGAATGTTCTATAGTCTTGGTTAGGAGGTTGGACTTATCCCTATAGTGTTGCTTAGTGAGCATTCGTACCTGATTTGCTTAAAATAGGTCAACTTATATTCAACCACGGATGTAGTCAAACAAAGTCAAACTATCTAGAAACCAATGCAAATGTCCAAAGGAGTATAGGAATATCCCCGGGTCGTTTATTCCCCAGCGAGGTGTGAATTGTATTTAAAACGATTTGAGATCAAGCGTTTATGAAACGAGGATTGGTGAAAAAGATTGATTGGAATTAAACTACGAAATTATGAATGAAAATGATAAACAAACACTACAAACGATTACTGGAAATCTGGAAACGTTTACAAATCTAAAAATGTACGTTTACGTTTAATTAAACGTCTACGTAAGAAAATAAAAGTGAAAATGGAAATCTACAAACATCTAGATGATGAAAAACATATTTTTACAATCCTAATGACAAAAGAAAATTTTAAGAAAAAGAAAAATATTTTTTTAGACTTTTTAATTATTTAATATTAATTAATTACTAATTACTAATTAAACTAATTTAAATTAAAATAAATACTAAACTAATTTAGAAAATTACAAAACTTTTTCTAAAACTATTTAACAATTACAGAAGTCTTAAAAAATTATAAAAAACTCCTAAATTTATAAATAAACTATTTTAGATTTAGTTTACTTAATTACCAATTAAAAGCTAATTAAACTAAATTAATTAAGAAAAATAGCAAATGAACAGTAACAATTAAGAAACTATTTTCTAAAAATACTATATAATTAATAAAAGCTAGAAAAAATATAAAAAGATGATAGAGATTAAAATTAAACACTAAATGATTTTATTTATGATTTTTCACTTAAAACTAATTAAACTATTTTTAATTACTAAAATTACCAAATTAAAAGATAAAATTATGAAAATTTTTATACAAACACTACTTAATACCAGGAACCTAGGAAAAATATGAAAACCACTAAATGCTTAATAAAAAAAAATAGAAAATAAATTAAATAGATAAATCCTATTAAATAGAAGCTATCACTAAAAATTAAAATGATGATTTTTGTGATTTTCTTTTTGAAACTTAATTATACACTAAAAACTAACAAATTTTGTGAAAACAATAATTTTGGAACTTAAAAATGAGCTGTATGCAAGCTTGTGTTTCCAACAATCTAGGAAATAAGCTCAAAAAGGGGTTAAGCACTTGAAAACCTATTCAAAAAGCTATATAATGGAAACCAGAGGTACAACAAGATAAAATCAAATTCTATGCACACAAAATAGGCTAAAATTACTGTAGAGGAACAATGAAAAGGCTAGGAGTTAGGAATAAGCAAATTCAATCACAACTATGATCCAAACAGCCCTTATGGTATTTGCAGGCCTAAATGGAGGTGATCAAACAGGCTTAAGATCCAAAGGTAGTTCTGGAACTTGAAAGCTAGTACCACTAGCTTCCCAAGGGATCAAAGAACTCAGAGTAAGCTCTTGTATCAAGCTAGATAAAAGCTAATGAGATTGAGCTTGAGACTGAATTCATCAAGAACATGCAAGGACCACAACAAGAACAATAAGCAGTTAAGCAAATGAGCTTTCAAAAGCTCAATCAAACTAATAAACATCAATATTAGCAACTAGAAACAACAATGAGAACAAGAACAACAACAACATTCAACAAGATCAACTGATGAATCAAGAACAGCAAAACACAACAGCATACTCAGTCTAAGAAGCTAAAGTAAGGTTCAAATAATCACTCCAAATAAGCAGTTAAGTCAAAAACAACAATGCACAGCTAAAGTCCACCCAATGGAGATTACAAAACAACAAGAATCACTCAGATTGACCAAGAATTGAACATTTTATGATCAAAAGAAAAGTGCTCAAACCCTGGGTGCAGGGGAGCTTTCCAGAAAAAGTCCAAAATGAGAAGCCAAAATAAGCAGTCCAATAAGCTCAAATAAAATCAAAAACAATTCATGACAGAGATCACCAACAAAATAACCATATCTCAAAAGCACAAGTTCCAAATCCAAGTAATGAATCCTACATGAAATTCCAAAGTTTATTCAAAAACTTTTTTTTTGAAATTTTTGACTTTTTGAATTTAGGAAAGATTTGACTTTTGTGAACTTTGATTGATCTTAAGTTACTGAATATGATAAATTAAGCTACTTAGTGACTGATTCAAGCTACTTAAACAACTTATGTAACCATTTGATGAGATTTAGAACTAAAAAGCTTGACAGTGAGCATGAAACTTGAGATTACAAATGATTTTGACTTTTTTAACTGTAACTACTAGATTTATTGACTTAGATGCAACAAAGGACCCTAAGGTGACTTGTTTCAAACACTTGCCACCACTGAATCTCACTGAAACTCAGTGAATATCCATGAACCAAACACTCTTTTAAAAGTATAAAAATGAGATTTTCAAAGGTTTTAACTGAATTAAACCATGAACTTGATTCAAAGTTATCTAATAAGTTGTCCTAACTGTTTTTTTGCTAAAATTGACCTCAAATAACCATCAATACACTAATATGCAATATATATGAGATGTACACAGTTAAAATGCAAATGTTAACAACTTTGATATTTAATGAACAAACATGATCTTAACTAGCATAAATCAACTTTAATACAGTTAATAAACAATAAAACACTAGATTAACACAAAATTAAGCCGTCTACAGTAGTATGCAAGAAAATGAGAAATTGAGTCTTACAATGATCCAAGCTGCAAAACTAGTTACCAAGGCCTCAAAACACAACCTAAAGCTTCCCAAGAAGCACTAACCCACTGCCATCCACAATTCACAGTGCTCCATGCATTCTTCTTTGTTGTTCACTAATTTTTTTTATTTTTCACTTATTTATTTGTATTTTTGAGTATTTTTAAGTTTATGACCTTAAACTGATTTCTATGCTTAATAATCTTTAGAAAGCTTATAAGTGAGTTATTTTGAGCTTAAGGAACATCTAATAACAACTTTTAACAACATTGAGATTAACTTGAGATTTTCACTCAAAAATGGCATAAACTGAAATTCCAAAGTACACTTTGAATTGAGCTTAAATAGAGTTTATATATTACTAAAAACACTGAGTACAAGGCTTTAGAACTGAAAATTACACTTGATATGGATAATTTACTAAAAACGACACTAGAATTTTAACTAAGGACTACACACACTTCTTCCTTGCTTTCTCTTTCTTCTTATATGGAACCTCTAGGGTTTGTTTGACCTTCTCAGCAAATCCCACTTCAATTATGACCCTTGGATGAAAGCAAAGTGATCTCCACCCTTGAATTGGATTTTGGCGCCAATTTTCCAACTAATAAAAATCTTGGAAGAGTGTTAGGTTAGATGAACATTTAATGCTTCTTGGACCTTGTGGATGCTGGGGGAACATGGAGAGGTGGAGGTGAGTTGGAGGCATGGTGGTGAACAGTGGCAGTGTACCAAATTTCACGTGGGGGAGAAGAAGGGGTTGGGTTGTTTGACTGGAGTTTGACTGGTGTGGGGGTTTATAAAAAAACGGGGGTGATATATTATAAAGGGTTTTGGGCCAGCTTTGGTGTTGGGCCACAGGATTATGTTTTGGGTTTGTGGGAAAAGTGGGGTGTGTTGGATATTGCCACATTCTGAAATTGAGGGGCTGGAACTGTAATTTCTCCAAAGTGCTCATAAGGACCAAACTTGCCATCTTTGATAAACCAAAGACCAAAAATGTGATTTTCTAAAGTTTAAAACCCCAGGGACCAAAATTGCCAATTTCCAAAGTTGAGGGGCTTGTTTTGCCATTTCATGAAAACTTTTATCCAAGGATCAATTTTGAATATTTTTGACTTTCCAAGGACTTAAGTTGACTTTTCTTTGAAATAATTTGACCAGGGACTAATTTTGACAATCTTTAAAAGTTGGGGGACTAAAACTGCCAATTCTGCAAACTTTGCTCGTTTTTCATTTGTTTTTAAACATTTTGCATTTGAGACATATAAAACACGATCCTTGGATATTTTCATCATTTTGATGCATTTTTGCGTGTTTTCAGATGTTTTGCATTTCAGAATTGACCAAAAATGATGAGTGTTTGAGCACTCATCAGTACCGTAACGAATCTTGTAATTCAGTCAAGCCAATACCTTCCAGATGATGAAATTTTGGCGATCCGGCCAGTGATAGTGGTTTGAATGGTTTTGTGCTAGCTTGAGATTTCCATTGATATTTGAATGGTCCTAATGTACCGAGGGATCCTCCTCATTGAGGGTATGGAAAGTCTTTCCTAGGGAGGTCTTTGATAATGTCCACTTATCAATATTGGGAGTAATGAGTGATGAGTAACTAAGAATCCATAGAGTATCATCTAATCATTGTATATATAGGATTTGGGGAAGGGAGATGATGGTGATGGTAAGAAGGGAAATGACTGTAACAACCGTGACATAATGAGATTGTGATGAAAGAGAGTACGGTGATGTAAATGTATTGTGCATAAATATGAATGTTCACGAGATGCAATGATTAGTTGACATGCTTCTAAGCGGGGGTTCACAAAATGATGTAGATGTGAATGTTCTTGCAACGTTTGAGTACGCACACATGAATGAAACCTTTGGAGAAATCAAATGAAAATGCAACCCGGATATAATTTTATTATAACCATTCCCAGTATTGCAAAATTCATCTTTGAGTCGGATATAGGTGGTCAGACCATATCCTACTGTCCCGGGTCGAATGTAGATGACCAGTCTACACTCCACCGAGGTTCCATGAATTTTAAAATACTCAGCTCAGTTATACTAATACTATGTCCTTTACTTATGAAAAGATGTTCTGAAAGACTAAGGCAAGTGACCAAAACTCGAGGTCGAATGATGAAATTTCGCAAGGAAAAGGCGTAACAATGAGACGCGCATG
>LBNU01000111.1:272580-285362 GCA_014162995.1 Artemisia annua
ATTATTATTATTATTATTATTATTATTATTATTATTATTATTATTATTATTATTATTTTTTGTTACTATTGTTACCTCCTGTACAGTTACTATATTCTATTTTTTTTAGAAAAACAAGATTTTTTGAAAGAACCAAACAAAGAACAAATTGCAATAAAATTGACATCCCACCGTCTTAACAAAAATAATAAGAATAAAAAGGATAGGGCTCAAAAGAAAAAGAAATTGCACCACAATGTGCAAACAACGATAAAAAAATAACAGAACAAGATAATTTTTATCGGTTGTTGTTTCGTATTTTTTTGTCTTTTAAAATTTGTGACTTGTTAAACTTTATATTTTATGTTCCGTATTTTTTTCCATAATTTTACCTACTTTATTAACATGACTACGTTTTTTTTACTACTTTTAACTTGTTACTCTTTATATTTTCTGTTCCATATATTTTGTTTCACAGTTTTATAATAAAAATATAAAAAAAAAATTGAAGAAGTTTAGGAGGTATTCCAATCATTTTTGGAGTGTAGAAATAACCAATTTTTATTTGATTTTATTTGTTAATTTATTTTTAAAATATGTACCTACTTGCAAGGTGTCACACCCCCAAAATCGGGTCCAGCGGAAGCTTACATGTCGTTGGGGTGCAACTCAATTGGTATCACAACACAAGTGCAAAGAACAGTTTTCATTTCAATCATTTCGAATAAAATCGTTTAAAAAAAATGTTAAGTTTACATTGTTAAAAGTAATGCGGAAGTAGGCCCTTTAAAATATAGTTTAAAACGGTCCTTGTATGAATATCAGAGTCTTCTATGACCATGCCATGCCCTGCCAAAACCTCCAGTAGCGTGCCATTACTTAATACCAGAAAATACATGCTAAAGTGTCAACACGAGGTTGGTGAGTTCATAGAGTTTAGTGAAAATGAATTTCATTAGGATGAAGATTTCCTAGCGAAGGCATTGTAAATCCACCCGATTCCAAGTCTCGGCCATAACAAGACTTGCAACCTGTGTGTTTACAACCCACCGCCAAATGTGATTTGATGTATATAAATGAAATACTTTTACGGTAACCACAAGTATAATGTGCATGACAAAAGTCACGTGAAAAATAGTACAATAAACCTTAAGCTCATGACCCCGAAGCTTGACTGCATGAAATGCCCCTACAGAGTGTTTTGCCGAGCACTCTAATGTATATGTAAAATGAAATGCATCCGCTTGACTGTTGGTTTAACCAACACGGATGGAGGTGTCACCCTCAATAGATCTATCCACTCACTCTCGCTTAAGCATAATTAACGGTCCATGATTGTATGGGGACTTAAATAAGGCAATGCGGTAACTTAAGTAATGTACTTGAAATTTAATACTTTGGCCCGTATGAAAAAAATGATTGCAATGTATTCTCCCTCGTGGGATTTGAAATGGAATAATAAATTAAAAACATGTAATTGAGCATGTATCTCCCCCAAAGAGATTGTAAAGTTATTAAATAAGTAAAAGTGGGGCTATGACTCACATGGTGCGACAGCTACGATGACAAGAGTAGATGCAATGAAATGAGGCACGATCTCTAACTGCAACCTAATATGAACGATAGGTTCTAATGTAAGAAATGAAACGATGTTGCACATGCAAATACGTATGTTATCGATACCACTCGTGAAACTTGAAAATAATGTTTATCGTCGAAAAATACATTTTTGACGTCTCATTAAGTTAATAAACACTTTCCATGTAAATGTGATGGAACGGTACTCAACGATCCTTGTTTGGTGTTCTATCGGCACATATAGTGTTTACGTTGCAAAAGTAACATTTTCCAAACTTGAGAAAATAGGTCCAATGACTTGGTAAAACTAGTCGCGAAGTAATGTACGTTGAGTGTTAAAACAGGAGCTTGGCGTTTTTGAAAACCTTGCAACAATGTCTAGAAGTCGTATCATTTAACTTTTGACCATACGGTTCTCGATAGGTAAAGGAATATGGCTTACAATGTAGTCACTTGAAAATATAGTACTTCAACACTTAGAGTATTTGTTATATAAAAGCTGTCAAACTTATATATGTTTCGTCGGGTTTTAAACGCGTATATCTTGGTCGTTATAAGCTCGTTTTCCGTGTTCTTTATATCCCCGGAATCGTATAAACACGTACTATCTCATTTTTAGTAGTTCCGCTTAGCTAGGTTACGTTAAACGACTCATTTTGCCCAACAAAAGTTTCCATACAGCAAGCTATTTTTCTTAAAATAAGTTTTCGTAGTTAAACTTCGGAAAACCATATCTCCTTCGTTATTAACTCGTTTTTATCCAAACTTTCGGCCATAGTTTCATCTCGGAAAGTATTTTATAAATATTTAAGCGAAAAAGACCCCAGGTCTACTGATTTTCCAACGTTTTGCAAAAATGGACAGAACCTTATTATATAGTGTCAAAAATAGATTTTTCTAGTTTATAACTTGTTCAAAACTTAACCAAACTACTTCAAATCAACTCCACAAGTACCCAATCCTACCATACACCTTCTTAGGGTGTCATGGGGTCCTAAACATCACCAATCTTGGTGGATCTCTTGAAGTTACTAATAAAAATTATAGATCTAAGATTAAAGAGCATTATTGTATAAAGTGGTATATATAACATATATATTTGCATGATCTACTACTATGACTTGAAAATACATCATGTTACTAGTTAAATGAAAGTATGAGATGATGAAAAAGTTCACTTGAAGCTTACTTGAAGATTTGAGGTGATTTGGTGAGAAATTGATTAAGAAACCTAGGTTTTTATCACAAAACCTTAACAAGGATGAAAGTAAAGCTTGATTATGTTTTGATCTTGAAAAAGCCATGGATTCTTCTTGGTATTCTTGGTCTTGGCTGATCATAAAAGATGGAGAGGAAGATAGGATATATTTTTTTAGCTAGTTTGATCTATCTTAAAGTGTTGGTGTATATAAAATAGTTTGGAAAATATATTGGACAATGGTACAACTTAATTAATGAAGTTAGTGAAATATTTTCAAAGTGTAAGAGATTGGGATGGGGGTGAAGAAATTTTGGAGATTTTGTAAGACTTTTAGTAGGTTATGTTAGATATTAGTAGTTTTAGAGGATACCGGGTACCGAGTTTGCTAGAAATAAAGTTTAACGGTACCAAATAAAATGTGACGACGTTGTAAAAATTATAAAGTTACATTCTTGATGAGAATTGGGTGTTAAAGTAATTGTCGTGTTGAGATATCATGATTCGACGAAATTATTAGCGTATACTGGAAAATATAGCAACAAGTCTCAAAACGCCAGGTAAATTAATAATATAAATTTTTATATTATTATTATAATGAGTATGAAAATATATTAGGATCGTAGACGGGAGTATCGGGGATATGTTAGTAGTAAAACTGAGTGGTAGCGTTTATTGAATAAATGAACATACGTAAATGAAAACACACAAACCCGTAAACTAGGATTACGTGATGATGCATGATGACCATGAATAGTGTTTTTCTTCTGGGATGAATAGTGTCACATGAATAGTAACGCTTCTCAGAATCACAAACGGACTCCGAAAATAATGAATAGTAAAATGATGAATAGTGACCGATGAATAGTAACTCGTGAATAGTAATTTGTAACAATATCCTGAAAATGCGGGTTGTTACACAAGGCCACAATCTACTCAGTTGGTTTGAAAATCAACTTCGCCGTAAGAGAATTAGTTGGGGTTGAAGTTTCCAATATTGAGGTTTAGAACGTTGGTTCCATTCTCAAACTATAATTTCTATATATTAAAATTTTGTAACGCTACTTACAAGCGACCTTGTTTTACTAGTACCCGACTCCAAAAACTTTTTGATATTAAAGAATACTAGACAAGTACCTGTGCATAGCAACAGAATTTTATAGCGGGAGATAATTTTGTTGATAAAAAAAGGTTTATGGTTATATAAACAAACACAATGTTCATCTATTAGATCACTATATTTAGCAGTAAAAGGGAAAAAATAAAAATTAAATAAATAAAAAATAAAATAAAAAAATTACAAAAGTGAAAAGGGACAATTGTCAACATGTAGTGATTTTTTAGATTTTCCTTCTACAATATTACAACCTTCCAAATGGTATAATAGTTTACCCTTTTTATTTTTTATTTTTATTTATTTTTTTATTATTAATTTTTGACTAAAATACAGCGTTGGTCCCTCAAGTTGTCCAAAAACATCGCCCTGCCCTCTAAGTTACAAAAATCGTCGCCATGCGTCCAAACTATGTGTTTTTTAGGCCGAATGTGTCCCTTGACCCGTTTGGGCTCGGCCAATGCACGTTTTCAGTTCTAGTTCGAGGGGTGATGTAGGTATTTTGTAGTACGTTTTTCCAAAGAATTATTTGTGAAAATAATTCTCGGGTCGTTTTCCGATGAGAGCTTGACGGCGAAATTGACGTATGAAAAGGTGTGTGTGTGAGATGAATAGTGAATATATTTTTGAGATTTGGATTATACTACAATTATGAATTAAAAACACAAGCTAAGGCAACGGGATCAAATAATGCTCAAGTAAACATTTAAAAGGCAAAAGGAAATGCAAATTCCGAGCTTCCCGAAATTTAGAAACTAAACGGAAACTATAAGACTAATATGCAAATGCAAGAAGTTAAGGGACTAAAAATGTAAAAATATAAAACTATTTTAAAAGTTTAAAATCCTAAAAATTAAAAAAATATAAAGTTAAAGGACTGAAAATGTAATTTCACAAACTTTATTTTGGACTAAAACCTTTTTTATCAAAAGAGAGGGACTGTTTTTGTAATTTTCCAAAGTTATTTATAAAAGAAAACTGATTTAGCTCTTATTTCACTGAAACGTAAAGTCTAGGGACTAAAATTGACAAAAAACAAAAATGTTTTTATTTCTTTTTCTTCTTTTATATCAGCTTAAGTCACAGATTAATAATCTTGCAACAAGCTCAATAATGGACCAAATGAAAAACTAAAAGCTGTTTTGAAAAGCTAATCTGACAAACTTTTTGATAATCTAAAAAGCCCTATGTGACTGATCCAATTTCTGATCCAATTTTGCTCAAACTTATTTGACCAAAATTGTGTTCAATAAACTCTTTTTCACTCAGTTAAGTTTGGACAGAAATGGAGATCAAATTTAAGCTAGTAGATCTTTATAAAACTACTAAAGAATGAGAACACTAAAAGTATGCCAGGCAAACTACTCAGAAACAAAATATCATCACAATCCAATCACAAATGCTCAATCAAATCAGGTTATGAACAAGCAGTCCAAAACTCAAGAGAGTGACAAAGTCAATATATACTGACTCCTAGTCCTAAGTTGCAAACATAAAAACAACAGTTCTATAAGCTAAAATCTAGATTATTATGGGGGCAAATGATTCTCTACTTAGCTGAGTATCTAGAAAACTAAAAATCCCTATCAAAATCTAACAATAGCTCAGCTAATTAAAGACAAGAATACTGCACTTAACATAGATGTGCAAACTTGTACACAGATATGTTGACTTTTTAAAATGCACCTAAAGTAAGACTAAAGTGAAATTTAGCAACAATTTATTATCAGACTAGTTGTATTTAAGCTATATAATCACTATACTAACACTCCAAAACTGATTATCTAACAGATTCATGAAGCTCAATAGACAAATCTAACAGATAATAGCACAAGATGGATTCAAGTGAATTAATGACTTTTGTAAAATAAACTGCTATTATTTTGTTCAAATAGGTTGCATAAGGTTTACACAAGCTATTTAATACAAAATAATAACAACTTATGCACAAATGCACAGCAATTCATTGAAATCCAAACACTCCTTAATATGAGATTTATACTATCAAATTTAGAATCAGTATTCAAATCTTAAATCCAGAAGTCACTTTACACTAAATAACATCAAACTACATCAGATCAATGATAATATCAGCAGTCTTAACTCTATATCTCAGATTCACTATTATGCTCAAATGATGCTTTAGTTTCACAGTTCTAACTAAACTTGTAACACCCCAACCCGACAAGGGCTAAAGTGTCACATTCATAGTGTCAATCAGAACAAACACAAGCATAAACTTTAATAATACAAATGGATACAAGAGTTACAAAAGGTTCCATGATAAAGGAATACAATATCAGAACTAAGTACAAAATGACTAATCTAAAGCATCTTCAGAACCACTATTAACTCATCAAGCAATTCCTCTCTAAAAGCTCCTATTTGCACTCTTCGCCCATCACCCAGCTTCCTTCTAAAACCTGCCGCGTGAGAAAGAAAACGCGGCTGAGCTTAAAAAGCCCAGTGAACAGATATAACAACAAAGTAATAATGAAACAGAAATGAATACTGAATAAGGTATAAAGGGAATAACAGAATGTAATCAAAGGTAAGTATGAAATAGTAATAAGAGGTAAGGTAAGGGTTAGTCATCAACCACGAGCCCAGAAACAGATATAATGCCTTCATAATAATGCCTTCATAATAATCATAATCATATCTCTTCATAATCATATAGAGGGGAGACCTCTCAGATAATCAGACAATAATGAGGGGTGTCCTCATATGGGTGGAGTAGCTAGCTCCCAGAAATGTGAAGGACGTGCATGCACGCAGCATCAATCACCAGATACAGATAACAGATAACAGAAACAGATCTAGGATGCATCCATACGCCCCCACAGAAATAATATTGGCCATAATAAACAGATAATTGAGCTCATAACAGATAACAGATAAGGGGACGTGGCAGAACATCACTCCACTGCCCTAGAGTCATGTCAGAGGTGCATCACTGACACGGACATGGAACCCCCATGCCTAGTGAAACAAACTTTGGCTCGGGTGTCAAACTAGAATAGGTCAAACAGAATGTCATAATGACGTAGATCATAGGTCATCAAAATAATCAGATCAGAAATACATATCATAGGTTCATATCATAAGGTCCAAATCAGAAGGTCAAATCAGAAAGTCCAAATCAGCAGGTTCAGATAACAAAGGTTTATCACAGAAAAGGTTCAGAAAATAAAATGGGGTATCATAGCAATGGCATCGGGAACCCTAAACAAAGGAAAATATCAGAATAAAGGTAGCAAGGTTCATATAAATGGTTCAAGGTTTACAAGTGTGAAAGTTTTTATAAGGAAACAGATTTAGAGGTTTTTCATTTCATTTAAAACAAGATTTTCATAAAGGTATTTCTCTAAGATGTTTTTAGCAGGAGTTATTTAAATTTCCTTTTAAAACAAGTCTGATATCATGTTTAAAGAAATCATTTCCACATAGTTTGTCTCATATCACCAAGTTATATTTTCAAAGGTTTTCATACAAAACATAATGTCAATGAACCAGAGACTTCAGAAGAACCAAGATCAGAAATCAGAGTAGGGTTAGAGAAAACGGATCATGAGAAACCTTACTGAAAGGTCAGAATATCTGTACCTTAGACCGCAAGTGCAACATAATAGAAAATAAAGATCGGAAGCAACTCCTTCTTCAACGGATCTACACAAATTCATGATCGTCTTATTATTTGAATGCTCGTTTATAAGTTATATTACTCCTTTAGGTTTCTTTTTATTATTCTAATTACACAATACAACCCTTTACTTCACAATTTACATGATTAGTCCCTCAATTTCCAATAAATACATATTATACCTTTTAATTATATAATTTTACAAGTAAACCCTTTTTAATTCTCAAAAATACACTTGATGCCTTTAAATAACTTTTAAGTCCAGAATTACCTTCATGTTACATAAATTACCATTTACACCCTTAGTTTCAGATGATTACAAAACTAGTCCTTTTATTATTTAATTTACCAAAACAATTAATTACTTATTAAATTTACCATAAGGCCCTCATAAATCATCATATTTTCACATTTCACCTTAAATACATATTTGGTCCAGAATTCATATTAAGTTTCCAGAATTACAGTTTACACCCCTCAAATATTATTATTTACAATTAAATATATATAATTATATATATATTTCACAAATTAAACCTTTTAATTATGAAACTTACTTATTTAACCCTTATACTAATTTCATACCATTTCCTACTGATCTTTTATGATTTCCAGAACAGTCCATCAAGTTTCAGAATTTACAAAGCAAGTCCCTCTATTTATCAAATTCCATACGGTTTCAATTAAAACCCCAAAACCATGAACCCTAATTTTTCCAATCATCATACATTTATTAGACAATTATTAACATTTAATAAACTCATTTAGTTAACCAAACCCTAACCCTAATTGCATATACCTTTTTCTTTTTATTTTTCCTTTTATTTCAATCGGTAATTAACAAAATAATTCGAAATAATTTCTACAGCCCTCAAATAATTTATATTCTATTTTTTCCAGAATTCTATGATTATTTTAACATGTTTAAAAAATGTATATGAACCTCAGAAAAATGGCATGCATTATCTTCTTATTTTTCAATCGGTTTAGGGTTTTATTCTATTTAAATTTGTACAGCCTTATAATTTATGCATACCAACATTTTATATAGATGTTATATGATATAAAGAGTGCTATAAATATACCAGATGTTTTGTTGATCGAACAGAATAGTTGTGTGGATTTTTGATCTCTCGGCTACAATAAACATGACAAAAAAATGAGAACAGCTCCACTCGGCCACTCCCAACCTTATTCACTATTTTTACCATGTTCCTTAGCCTTGAACACGACCCAAAAAAATGCCTAGAAGTCCAGAGAATTTTTTTGGAGGCGTTGCTAATGATTTTTTTTTTTGGTGTTTAGAGTTTATTTTGGGGAAAAATAACTCTACGGAATTATGAGATATTATAGGAATGATTGTAACTTGATTGGGCCGAGTTTTGGGGATGAGAATTATGACCAAATCAGATTTTCCATTATTTCCTATTTATTTCATAATCATATCTTTTATTTTAAAGCTTTTAATTACTTTTTATAAATAATTAAAATGGTATAGTACATAAATAATTGTAAAAAGTGTATTTATAAACTTCTTTAGGTAACTTTAAGTGTAAATTAAGTTTACAAGGTTTGTCATACTCCATATGTTGTAATTTGTAATTATTTGGAATTTTTTGGTACTTTAAATAATTAATTATGCAAATTTTAAATTACAAGGGCATTTTGGTAATTTTGCATGTTTGAGATTTTAGGGTTTTACAACTCTTCCCCTCTAAAAAAAATCGTCCGCGAAATTTGAAGTCGTAAAGTCAGACGGATTCGTAGCAGAATACAAAAGATCGTCGTAGATATCCCAACGCTAAGGGAGGTTCTTAACAGAATCTTCCAAAAACATACTAGTTTCTCATGACTCAATACAGATTAAAAAGTTTAGGATCCCTCAGAATAGAGCAAATCAGGGTGAGTTGGTCAAACCAATGCAACATATAACAGATGACGCTAGGCGAATCTTATCGGGAATATAGACAGAAATCAGATCAATTGACGATATTCAGATAGTAGAGAGCTCTATGGTGAAGCTTGAGATTTGTAACAGATATACAGATGTCAGCAGAATGAAGATCAGAGTACAAACTTATTCAGATCTCAAACGAACAAGGACAACATAAGCATAGGCAAAAAGGATACAGAGTTTCACTAATCGTGGATAATTCAGATAAGATATCAGAACTTTTAGGATTTCAAAGGCACTCCTCGGATATCCTATGATCACAATGAGTGCACATTATATGGTGTAAGTATTATCACGTTGATCAGGCGTCATAATACGAGCACCACATAATTATGCCCTCATGATGATCATACTTTATCTCGAGTCGTGAACAAGCTACTTATTCTTAGTCCACTTAGTACTTCTACAGTCCAGAGGTCAACAGAATCAGACATCATAACCTAGAGGAAAAACAACTGCTCATAAGAGTAATGGAAATCCCAGAATTTCTAACAGAAGTAACGTACTGCGTTCAAGAACATAGATCTTCACAATTTGCCAAAATTCTCAAAACGAGGCCAATATCAAGAAAACGCAGAATGAACACGGAACTGAGATGTTTCTAGAGAATTTAAAATCTTTAAAGGGTTTTATTACCAGATCACGAGACTTAAGTGGGTCAACGGGAGTGAAAATTCATCGTCGACTTCTTCTTCACATAATCAGTTCATCCAAACCTAGAGGTTTACTTCCATTTCTTTCCATACAAAATATATGATCTCCAATCTCTTCAAATCCGGTTAATCCACCTTCATTCTTCTATCAACCTGGGAGTGATCAAAAATCATGAGCTTGAGTCTGGTTCATCATTTCTTCTGCAGTCTCTCTTGAAATGTGGTGGGGAAATGTGAACTTCTGGCACGATCTAGAATTCCTTCATCATCCAGTCTGCTTCCACTCTCAATTCATCTTAGTACAACCAAGATGAATAGGGAATTGAGACTGCATGTCTTCATCAGCTCCGGGTCCGCCATCTTGACTAGATTTTGTCCTCTGCTCGTTAGCACTTCTGCTCTGTAGGGATCGTCTTTCACTATTCGGGGTAACCACTTCTGTTGTCAATTCCAACTCATGCAGTGAACAATATCCTCATACATTGTAGTTGACTTGATGCATCTGTGATGTATACTTTCATGACCGAGTCTCTCCTAGAAGCGTTCCAAGTTAGGTACCACTTGCATGTGCGGAAGCATATTTCTATTTCAGCCTTCCCAAAACTCCGCTCTCCAATCAAACTGAGCTGTTTCTCTCTGCTCACGAAATTTATTAACAGTGACGCAATTTGTAAGAACCTTCCAATTCTCCTACATGGTTCAGAAGATTTCAGCTTCTCAATTCTGTTGCTGGAGTTTATAGCAATATTCTCAATTGAGAACACCGTTGCCTCAAAATACATCAGACTTCTGGGATATACAACTGATTGTCAAATTTCTAGCAACTTGCGCAATTGATTTTCATGTTCTTCCTTGTTTCTAAACGTACTAATGAGTCATACAACGACCATTTGTCTAAACATTCGAGAAACATAAATTCCATTTGATGCATAAGAATAGTTGACAATTTTGCCAATACAATTGGCATCATCAGAGTTCGCAATAATGAGTACAAAGGTAGCTGCAGAATCACTTCTCATTACCTTCCTTCCTCATAACAACTGCAATACTTTAGAGGGGTTATCCTTAATTAATTAACCCATTTCTTAGAAGTTCATGTGGTTGCTTCTTCAGTCCATCAAACAAAATCAGATACTGAGTTTCAAAAGTAGACCAAATCAATTATTAATACGCGGAAGGGATTAATGATTTCGGATAGTGATTTAGTTAGGTTCACGATAGTCGATACACCACCATATATTTCTCTTTCTCTTCTTCATAAATCAACCGGATCATCCCAGAATAAAATACCAGGGTGATTAACATCATATTACGTCAGCTCATTCAATCTCTCAACTTCCATGGATCCTTCGACTGAGATCAGTTCAGATTCTATTTTCAAGCAGGAGGGAATACCAAAAGGTTTATCAGAGAACATTGAAAACTTTTGTACTACAAAATACTTCCAGTGCTAGAGCTTTTCAAGAATGGACACTATCAGGTGCTAGGAGAAACTTGAAAATCAGGAGAAATCAGAGTTGTGTACTTTCATAGCAGCATCAATCTTAACAGATTCACGTGTTTCAGAAACATCATAACAGGAGTAGAATGGAACACGTTACTAAAGGTCACAAGCCAACTCGAAATCAAGAGACCTCAAAATCAGATATATCAAGATTAAACGGATTCATAGAACGAATAGAGTCATCAAACCAGATAGATGGTTTATATATCTCAGAGTCCAGTGCATGATACATCAAAATGTTGAAATAGATGAGAGAACAGTTCAAGGTATTGGAATCTCGTTTGTTTTAAACAAAAGTGATAGATGGATTATAAATCAATGGTACTACAACATCAAATGATCGTCAGAAGTGAGATGTATCGGTCGTCAGTATCAGTTAACGAATCCATAACAAGATAATATTAACATCATATCCTTCCAAAGGAAACTGATTGGCAAACAGAGTTCATCATTCATAGGGAGGAAAACAAAATTTTCCTATTTCTGTAATTAACAATTATCAGAGTAAAGGATTATGCAAAGTCAAATAGTATCAGGTGATACATTATATGCCCAGCATAAGAAATGAATTCACAGAATGTGTCTAATACATCATGTTTGAATAACCTTCAGAATGGTCGGTAAAATATCAGAATGTTTGTCAGGCAAAAATGGAATATGAGGATCAAAAAGTGAATTTGAATGGTATACGGTATCAATGTCATTTCCAACTTCACACTCCGGTGGAAAACTTGGTGGTTGATGCTCGTGGATTGCAACACGCACTATGTTTTACCTCTCGAGGGATCTCGAGAAGCTTGCAATCCCCACCAGGCAGTGTACCTGACCGATGTAGTATAGTGTAGTGGCAAGTACCGGGGGATTGATCGTTCTCTCACAGGGAATAGTGTTCGTTAGGCTAAAGGCTACTCTAATCTAGGTCTAAGGGTGGAGGAAGACTCTTTTTGTATTTTTATGTTTTATGAAAGCAGTAAAATCTCAGGTTTTGGAAGAGAGGGCGGAATTAGTTGCTAGTCAACTAACCCAAGTTATCTACTTTTAATCTACTTATATTTTTGTATTTTTTTAGGTTTTGAGAAAATCAGTGGTGGAGAGTAGTGTTTACTTAGATTTCATTACTCCCTAACTATCCTTTACCATGTAATTAGTATGTTGAGTT
>LBNU01000113.1:19352-54573 GCA_014162995.1 Artemisia annua
CAAGGGATATGGTTACGTGGATTGTTGAGTGAGATAACCGGAATGGAAGAAGAAGTGGTGGTCTTATTTGTTGACAACAAATCGGCTATTGCACTTATGAAAAATCCAGTCTTTCACGGGAGAAGCAAGCATATTAATACACGTTATCATTTTATCCGAGAATGTGTTGAAAGAGGCCAAGTACAAGTTGAGTTTGTAAGAGGTGATTTGCAACGTGCTGATATTCTGACGAAAGCTCTCGCAAGGATTAAGTTCAAGGAAATGCAAGAGTTACTCGGAGTTGAAGACCTCCTTATCTCGAGTCAGAAATTAGGGGGGTGAATGTTGGGCTAATGACTGTCTCGAGCATATGGGAAGTCAAAGAAACAGATTCCAAGCATATGGATAATCACAATTCTAGTTTAATTAGGTAGTAATTAATATAAATAAATAGAACGCTGAATCAGCTACTTAAATAAAACTAAAAGTAGTTTCAAATTACTAGAACGGTACCCGCGCAATGCGGCGGCGGGTACCGTGTGTTTGTATTTTGCGTTATTTGGTTACACGTTTAGTTATCTTCATTCTTTATAAGTAGAAATATTAGAGATGGTTAAGCCAAATAATTTTAGTTTGAACAACCAACCGCTTCCTAACAAACTTCTTAACCAACTTGCTTCCTAACTAATTAATTTTGAAATCTTTCCATAATAAGCAAGAAAAAAGTCTGAATTTTAAGCCTTTCTAATTATAGAATAGTCCCAAATGCATTATATAGTAGTATAGAAGTATAGATATAGATATGCACAGACTAGATGAACTACATCTGCTTCAGAATTTGTGACCTCTTTTAACATGTTTAGTTTAATAGGCAAAACGTTGACCTAGTTGTTACTGTGATGGTTTAGTTATAGGTCAAACGGGTCATGGGTTGAAACGAGTCAAATGGAAACACAGGTCAAACGGGTCGTGGGTCAACTGGTTCGGGTTGGGTCAAGACTACCAAGTTTATGTTGTATTCAAAATAGCTTAGCGAAACACTTTAAGAATGGGCTTACTCGGTTTTTTATTTGAAGGTCTCTGTAGTAGTAGTCAAAAGTATGGAATTAACATGGCACTTTTTAATACGATTCAGTTTTGTTGTATATACAGACACTTTCTAATACATTCTATCTGCAATTTTTATCCGTCTTTTTTCTAGCTTGTGAGCTTATCTTCCATCTTTAATTCATAATAAGCTCACAAGTCTGAAAATAAGCTGGAAAATATGGGCATATGAGATATAAGCATAGTCAAATAAGCTCATAAGCCTAAAAATTAGCTTAAACAAACATCCCCTTATTTAGCCCCAGTTTAGTTTCTTTTTGTTTCAGCTCCAAAATACACCATAAAGCTTTACGTTTTTTTCTAAAGCCTATAAATACTTATGCATAAAATTTGTCTTGTGAGTTTAGACAGGGAACCATAAGTTTATTATGTGGTATTAATTTGTTGTGATTATGATTTAGGTGGTCGTAGAGAAGATGACTGGACCTGTCCTCGCTGTGGGAATGTCAACTTTTCTTTTCGGAAAACTTGCAATATGCGCAACTGTACACAGCCAAGACCAGTTGCTCATAACTCAGTAAGTTACACAATCCGTTTATTACACATATCGCAGTAGCTATCGTTTTTTTGGCTTTAAGAGAGAGGTTTTAGAGGTTGACAGGTTTTAGGCTCTAATTGGTTGTGATAATTTATTAATTTTTACTAATATTAGGGGGCGTTTCTTTTTTCACTTAGTGAAGCGATTGAACCCACTTGCCATTTAATATAATTAATTTTTTAGGTGGGGCCCATAAAAATCCCTTATTCCCTCTATATCCACAAGGGATAAAAATTGAGACCCTCCTCATTAAGAGCACTAAGTACCTTAACTTGAGTTATTCAATAACTCAGTCCACGTCAGCGCCACCTTGGCATTTAACCTTTCACCCTTGGCTTTAACTTGGGAGGGCGGTGTGTTAACAAGTTAAAGGTTAACGCGGCGTTAACTTGGCTTTAACGCAGCATTAAGGGGTTAACACGCTGCGTTAACTTGGCAATAACTTGGGTGCACGGTGTCTTAACATTCATTAACTCGATCAGCAAGTTAAAGCTCCACGTCAGCCTCCATGTCATCTTAACGTGGTTGTGGAGTTAAAGTTGCACAATCCGTTTATTACACATATTGTAGTAGTCATCATTTTTTGGCCGTAAGAGAATAGACATTTAACAGGACCAGTAACGAAACTGATTGCTCATCAAAGCATATTGATAGTTTTGATAACTAATAGTTGAATGTATACAGGATTTTAGTCCTGCGATGAGTGCACTCAAATTTACTTTTGTAATCATATTTAGCATGATAACATCTATAGGGGATTATTATAAAACTGGGCAAAAAACATTCCGGGCCAAGACATGCCCATTTTCCCACCCTTACGAATATTTATTCAAACAGCAGGCATACCCATCCAAGGTGTTGCAACATAAAGCTGAGGTCGGGTGCAAATGGCACGACATCCAGCTCCTAATAATTATGTATTCCTGTTCCCTTTAGGTTTTTCAGCGTTATGGAAGTAAACTGTCATGAGCATATTGCTTTTCTGATGACGTCCCAATTCAANACTAATTTGCTTCAGAAAATTCGGATGTGGTGGTGGTGGATTTTCTTGTTTTCGGCTATATAGGAATTTAGGGTTTTTGTTTGATTTTGAATATGATTTGGTAAAATAACCATTTGAGGAGTTATAGGGGTGTTAAGGCCGAGTATTAGGGAGAGGGATGGGCCAAAATCTCGGCCTCATTGATTTGTGGTTTAATTTTGCATCATTTCCATATTTAACAAATTATTTACTTAGTTTAAATACAAAATAATTATTGTACAACTTATTTAATTAGTTTAGGATTATTTCTAGTCTTTAGAAAATATGTACATAATATTTAGAATTTTCTTTTTGTTCATTTTCATCCTTTCATAAGTTTCTAAGGTTTTTGCATAATTAATTTTTGATTTAATTACAAATTCATAAGCTTTCATTAAGTTTTAATTTTGAGGGGTATTTTGGTCATTTTGCAAAGTTTAAAATTTTAGGTATTACAGTTTTGATAACTAATAGTTGAATGAATACAGGATTTTAGTCCTGCGATGAGTGCACTCAAATTTACTTTTGTAATCATATTTAGCATGATAACATCTATAGGGGATCATTATAAAACTGGGCAAAAAACATTCCGGGCCAAGACATGGCCATTTTCCCACCCTTACGAATATTTATTCAAACAGCAGGCATACCCATCCAAGGTGTTGCAACATAAAGCTGAGGTCGGGTGCAAATGGCACGACATCCAGCTCCTAATAATTATGTATTCCTGTTCCCTTTAGGTTTTTCAGCGTTATGGAAGTAAACTGTCATGAGCATATTGCTTTTCTGATGACGTCCCAATTCGACCCACATGATGTCAGCCGGATCATGAACTTTTTCAAGATGTCGAGTAACTGAGAACTCACTTCCCGAAAGAACACAGACGGGACTGAGATCATAAATACAATCGTTAAAACTACGTTTACACAACTAAATTCTTCACATGTTAAAAGCAGTTTAGCGAGCAGTGGGTCCAATGGAAACTCAGTCATTTTTAGCCCAATATCAGTCAGACTCTCTGTGTTGTTCAATGCTCCCAATATCCATAGTTGATACAGGTAGACATGTGGTTAAGAATGTTAAGTTTAGGTGGCGGATCCATGAACTCGAAATCAAGTAAATTGTCGATTTTTGACGACTTCAGCAGCAAAAGTACGTTCCCCAGATACGCCCTCTGGATTTCTAGGATGGGGTTGTCGAGGCATTTCTTTTTTATATGCGTTTTCTGTGAAAGGACAGTAACAGGTACCGGAACAAACTACAAATACCTAATAGTAATCAGACTACAACTTTCAACAAAATTCATTATGCAGATACCCCTAACGAAACAGTGAAACACCCATAATCTCCAAGTACATGTTTGACAAATGTAAACCGCATACTTTGCCCCCAATTTTTCAATTTTACAGGAATTGGATTGAGGAAAAATAAGCACACTTAACCATAAACATGTTTGATACATATGATAAGTCATCAGGAGTGTAAATGCACTCTTACATCTCTTACGGTACTTATGCAACAAGAAAAATAAAACACACTTACAAACATATTTGACAAAGTAACGTTTATATAACTACGACATGCACTGCTCCTTGCTGCAGTTACTTTCAAATCTCACTAAGAAAGCTTGGTATTTGACCTGAAATCGTTCAAAAATAAAACTAAGTTAGTGATGATTTGGTAACAAACTCATGTAAAATCAGATTTTACAAATAGGAAGAAGAGAGTACCTTATATATTTTGAAGCACATCCAGAATACGCTGCAACTCATTGACAACAATTTCTATTTTCATCCGTTGTGGTGGGGGATCCACAGAGCACGATACTCCAATCTTGATAGTTGCAGCCAAACATTCTTCCACTTTCTTTGCATTCGCTTCCGTACTTTGCAACACAATTGCATCATTATCAATAACATCGATTACTTGATCTGGTAATGCCATGGAAGCAAATTTATGAAGGCTAAGACCTTCAATAAACATGCCGTCTGTCGGCTTTTTTCCAGTCATCACCTCCAGTAATAATATTCCAAAACTATAGACATCCCCACAACTTGTCATCTCGCTCCCGATACCATACTCTACAAATGAAAAACAGTTAATTAATTTACAAACTTTAAACTGTAAATAAATATAAGTATCATGGAATAAAAGTGGAATTACCTGGAGGTGCATAACCAATTGTTCCTTTAAACCCGGTTGAGCTGTTTTGGTTTAAGTCTGTACCAAGTAGTCGAGCTAAACCAAAGTCTCCAACATGAGCCACCATATCATCATCAAGTAGAATGTTACTTGGCTTCAAGTCACCGTGAACAATCGTTGTTTGGCAGTGATTGTGAAGATAATCAAGTGCATTGGCAACATCTCTAAGAATATTTATTCTTTGAAGAAGGTTCAGTTTTGATGTATTTTCACTTGAATGAAGCCAATCATGTACACTTCCATTGGGCATAAACTCATAAACGAGCGCTTTAAAATCATTGCCTTGGAAATCAGTACTCGAACATGAAGTTATTATCTTCAACAGATTACGGTGTCTAATATTACGCCATGCTTCACATTCTGCTATAAAGCTTTTGTGTGCTCCTCGACTTTGAAGATGTAGAACTTTAACTGCAACAGATTTATCATCATTAGAATCGAGGATTCCCTTATAAACAGAGCTGTGCCCACCCTCGCCAATCAAATTTTCTGTAGAGAACCCATCAGTAGCCTTGAGAAGTTGATTGTATGAAACTTTCATGAACCGTTCACTCCCTGATGACTCAGATGGTTGACTATTGCGTTTCTTCTTACACAAAAGATACACACAACATAGTACGATAAGCAACGTCGGTGCAATCACAATGACTAATATGAAGAAAGGAAACCTTTTTTTCTTACTACCCGTCTCCTTGCATTTGGGTAACTCAAGTGTAACCAAACCACCACAAAGCCTATCGTTCCCCCAAACTGAAAATAAACTTGCATTGGCAAACACTCCTGCAACCGGTACTTCACCCTCAAAATCATTAAATGATAGGTTCAAATATTCTAAGGATTTCCATTTGCCTAAAAATTGTGGAATTTTGCCTGAAAAATTATTTTTAGAAATGTCGAGTACCTCCAATCCTCCTAAGGAACTGAAGGAAGATGGTATTGTGCCTTCAAACATGTTGCCACTAAGGTATAACTTTGTAAGTCTAATACACTCACCAAGGCTACTAGTAATGGTACCTGATAATTCATTATAAGATAAATCAAGACCGCTCAACATCTTGAGGTCTTTAATCTCTGATGGAATTGAACCAGACATCGTGTTGTTTGAAAGATCTAAAAAATAAGTTAGTGATGGAAGTTGAAGAAGTTGCTTGGGTATTTTTCCACCGAGTCTATTGTATGAAAGGTCTAACCCATTAAGTTTTTCACAGTTCCCGAGGCTTGATGGAATAAGGCCTTCTAATTTGTTAGAATGTAAATAAAGTAAAGTCAACAGCGATAAGTTCCCGATGGCATCAGGGATAGGCCCTGAAAATTGATTTCTAGATAGACTAAGATATTGTAGCTTTTTAAGTTTTCCAATGGTACTGGGGATTTTTCCTTTGAATAGATTACCTATTAAATCTAAAGTGGTCAAACCAACTAGACTACTTATACTTAAAGGGAGGCTTCCAAATAATTGATTGTCTCCTAGAGCTAGAAAGCTAAGTTGATCAGAAAGATTACCTATTGATGTTGGAAGCACTCCTATAAGGTTGCAATTAGAAAGTTCCAAATGTACTAATCTGGTGCAGTTTTTCAAAGAATCAACAAACCTCATGTCATCGGCTTCTCCGCGTCCATGGAAGTTGTTACTCTGTAATCTAATTGTATCAATATCTCTTAGTTTTGAAAAGTCGATAGTCAACTTCCCACTAAAATTGTTGTAACTCATTTCAAGATACCATAATTTAGAACAATTAGTAATAGAAGGTGGAAGAACTCCGGTCAGTTTGTTAGTTCTTAACTGAAGGAGCTCAAGATTTGGGAGCTGAATACCAATTTCTGAAGGAAGACTACCAGTGAGGTGATTGTTAGATAAGGAAAAATTAACTAGGAGTGAGAGGTTGAAAATAGAATGAGGGATGCTTCCATATAAGTTGCATGAACCAGAATAAAATTCCCTCAAGCTTTGCCAAAGACCCAAGGTATCTGGAATGCTCCCACCAAGCGGGTTCCCGACAGCAGAGAATATTTCCATTGACGTAATATTCCCCAAGAAAGGTGGGATTCCACCTGTTAATTTATTGTTGTCAATTACAAGACGAGAAAGTTTTGACAGTACACTCATCTCCTTGGGAATGATTCCATCTAGATTATTTCGAGGGAGCCAAAGGTCTTCGAGGTTAGAACAGCGAGACAAGTTTGTTGGAATGACTCCACAGAATTTGTTATCATCAAGATAAAGATAACGCAGCCTAGATAGACGACCAAGTTC
Organism: Artemisia annua; assembly: GCA_014162995.1. Lineage (NCBI taxonomy): Eukaryota > Viridiplantae > Streptophyta > Magnoliopsida > Asterales > Asteraceae > Artemisia > Artemisia annua. The sequence goes on from LBNU01000113.1 coordinate 26,454, forward strand.
ATGAGGAATGGTTCCTTGAAAGCTGTTGTTCGCGAGAGAAAGCCCACGGAGGAAGCTGAGGTTTCCTACATGAGGAGATAACGAGCCTTCTAAGCCATTCGAATCAAGTCGTAAAACAGTCACTCGTTTATGCCGCTTTCCACATGAAATACCACTCCAGTCACAGAAATGAAAGGAATGGTTCCACGAGGTTAGAACTTTGTATGGATCTTGGGTGACCTTTGACTTGAATGACAACAGTGCGAGATAATCAGTCTCATTACCACCATATGAAACAGAGACGGTGGTGGAAGTAAGACATGTTATCGCGAGAACGTAAAAAAGAAAAGAAATAAGAGAGGAAGATAATAAGTGAATTATTGCTTTTGGTGACTTCATTTTGGAAATTTACTTGATTTCATAAGAATAAGTATTGGCTTTTTATAGTCGGGTTGAGCAAGACAATTTCTACGTATAATCATAACAGGAATGACTTTAAAGAAGAGTTGGGGTAGGGAAGACTGCACTTGTATTTTCTATCCTCCACTAATTTCTTAGGAGTGGGAAGACTAAGTTTATATTGCATTTATAAGTTTAATCATGCCATCCACTAACATAAGCTTTAACTGTGGTTCAGATTTTATCGTGTGTTAGGGTTCTAATTTCAGTCATCATCTATTGAGCTAACTAATTTCAATTTTCTAATGAGATAACGAATAGCCTTAGGTTTAGTCGCACTTCTCAATGTTAAATTGGCTGCACCAAAGGTGTTTGATGAAATGTCTAGCATAGTTAACGTGCAAAGGTAACGTTGCTACATATGCGTTGTTCTGACCGTGTGGTAGTAGGTTTTAGCTTTTGCCTCGAAAGTATGTAAAAATCCAGAAAAATGAGTTTGTAATCGGCCAAGGAGTTAACATAAGTCTTTGAGGTGGTTATTCTCATTATCTCATACGAGAATGTTATGTATAAATGTGCTTTATGTGATGTTAAAATGCTCCTTGATCTTTGGCTTACATATTTCTGTATTCATATTTTCGACAGATTCGAGATCACGTACATCCCACTTTTGAGCCTATGTATATTGATGAAACCACTGGCTGAAACCAATCAGGTATATATGACTAATGTTTGATACTTGTGATCACATACACGTTGCATCTATGAACTGCTAATACATTGGTTTTGGAAAGGTAAAGCCCTTTGTTGTCACTTACTCACTTTGTTGAGTCCTATCTATGTAGGTTCATGTTTAATAGATTTTTGGTCAAATTGGGTTGTTAGGTCTTAGGAGGAAACGCTAGTTGTTATTAAAGTTAGTTGTTAGCAAAGTTATATGGAATGAAGTGTATTATGTGCTAACTTCTGCTCATGATTATAAAGTTCGTGAACTTGAGATTTTGCATAGGTCTGTCATTAGTCATATTTATTTCACCGTTGTTTTACACTCTTACATACGGTTATTTGGAATTTTCAAAATTAAAATTTTGTTTAAGACCTAAACAAGGTTTGAAGTCCAGTACTCAGAAATAAGGAAGTAGTATTTCAGAGACATAATTTATTTAGAGAAGGTAATAAAATTGAGTCTACAAGTCACTGACAAAACAAAGTGTCATCACAGTTTGTTTATTTATTTGAGTTTTACATGTACCACAATAAGCCCTTGTTCACACCACGTGTGTAAACGGGTAAAGCAGTTGGGGATGAACCATTTTACTACAGTTTTACTAGCAACACCTATATTCTATCATCCACTAATTTCTTGACTAATAATAGTAACTATTTTCTATGTATAATCACAGAAGACTTTAAGAAGACTTGGGAGTGGGAAGACTAGACTTATATTGCATTATAACTTTAATTATGCCATCCAATAACATGACTAGCATCACTTTATATACGAGAGGAAGCTGATAAGCATATGTGTTGACTTCATTTTGGGATATTTATAGTTGGGTTGAGCAAGACAATGTGATTTGTAATAACTAATTTCTACGTATAATCATATCAGGTGTGACTTTAAGAAGACTTGGGAGTGAGAAGACTAGACTTATAGTTGCATTATAAATTTAATCATGCCAACGATAGCACCATTAGCATCACCTATAATGGTCCAAAATGTAAGCAACTTGTAAACATTCAATCATGCATTTTATAATTACGAGCAACTCTTTCAATGTATGAACTAACTCTCACGTATTAGACAATGGAAGAAACTTACCAAAGAAACAATAGTTCTCCAATTAAGTTGTTTTGCTTTGTGTTTGATTAAATGCGTGACTCAAAAAACCTCAACCGATTAGGTCACTTTAGACGTCGTCTTTTATCAATTGCCGTCAGGCACTATAAAATATATTATGTTTACAATTTACAAACGTGTGTAATCACGAAGCTTATATTTATAGTAAATAAAAAAGAAATTCAGTAATTAAGTTAAAAACCTTGCAATATTGGGCTCGTTTTTTTCCGCAATTTTAACACCTTTTCAATGGTATGTTTTTTATAAGCAAATTGTTAAATATTTATCAGATATTTGATAAATAAAATTTGTTATAAAAAACATAAATAGCTAAAATTACAGGGTAATTATCCTATTTTTTTTAATTAAAATTCTCTTTAAATAAACTTTAAGGTCGTTTTTAAAGTTATTTGATACATTAATTGTGTATTTCGAAATTTTCTTTTCAAAAATAATCATATATATACTGTGAAACTTCAACACCTTTTTTGTAAAACCATACGTATGTCAAAAGTATATCGATATTGAGCTCATTTTGTTCATAATCATGAGGTCTTTTTAGCGGTATATTTTTTATTAACAAAATAACAAGATATTTGTTAGATATTTGGTAAATAAAGTTTGTTATATAAACAAATTGTAAATAGCAAAAGATTCAGGGGTAGTTTTCACAACTTGTTACATACTTTAGGGGGGCTGGTTTGTAATTTTTTTTTTACCGTCAAATTAAACGGCCTTTGACCAATTGCCGTTAATTTTAAACAGCCGTTCATTGTATCATTCAGCAGCGATGGTCGAGTTGTTACTATGCGTTAGTAAAGACAAATGAAAATGGTATTTTTTTATTTTTTTTTTCTTTTGTGTAATTTGATTATTTGAAAATGGTTGAGGTTTACATGATTTGATTTATCGTTTAATTAATTAGGCTCTAATTGGTTGTGAATTATTTACTCATATTATTAAGCTCACAAGTCTGAAAATAAGGTGGAAAATATGGGCATATGAGATTTAAGCATACTCAAATAAGCTCATAACCCTAACCAAATTAAAATTGTTTGAATTACATTTTTTTTTTTTTTTTTTTTTTTATTTGTTGTGCAATTTTTTAATTAATTTTTGCTTATTTAAATTTTGTGAGATATGTTATGATTTTGTTTAAGTATTTGAAACACGCTAATAAAATATGCGCGTCATTTTGTAAAACAAACAACTACCGCCAACTTGTAGCTTTTGGATTTTGTTTATTTGAAACGCACATGTTTTGGTTACTTTTACGTTATTTTACATTGGGATGATGTATTTGGAAATCATTATTAGGTAAGGACTTTTGTTTATTACATTGGGATGATGTATTTGCCTTTTCTTGGACTATTATGTGGTATAGTAGTGTGATCATATGGGATTTAGGGGGTGTTTGGGTAAGCTTATTTATATAGCTTAATAGGTTATTGGGTTCTAAATAAGCTAAAATTAAGCTTGCAAATCTCTCTAGGCGGCAGCGAGTAATTGGCCTAGGCGGGGAGTGCTTGGGGGTATTGGAATTTTTATGTACAAGTTTTGAAATTATATATATGATATGTTTATAGGACCATAGTATTGTTCATAGAACCAAAAAGTATGTTTGGAAACATTAATACAATTGTTAAAACACTTCAAACCGAGTTTTGTACGAATTAGCACCCACCTGACCATGTTTTGACCAAATTGAATCTTTTGGCCGATTCTGCTCAACTCGCGTCACTGACCTTGTGGCTTGTAATCACCGATTACTTTGTAGTCTGAGCTTTACAACACTGGGTAGGCTTATTTTAAGAGGTTAATAAGCTATTGGGTAAATTANAAAAAAAGGTACAAAGCTTACCGAAGGTGTTTGGGTAAGCTCATGTCAAAGTGCTTTTACATTGTGATGTATTTGTATTTGTATTTGGGAATATGGGATTTAGGGGGTGTTTGGTTATGTCAAAGTGCTTATATAAAGAACTTATAGGCTGGGCAAGCTTATGCCAAAGTGCTTATTAGTTATTAGGGGGAATAAGGGGTTTTTCGATAATGAATAAATGCATAAGATAAGCATAAGGTTATCCTGATACATTACATCATCTTAGTATCCTTTGGGCATGATTGAAGCCGATATTATGTATGTAGCCTTGTTATCGAATCATAATTATTTAGAGCAATTTGATTTTGTGTGAGAGATAGCTGCCATGGGAATCATTGGGATTTAGTGGGTGGTTCGGTGAGCTTATTTAAAGAGCTTAATAGTTTATTGTTTTTTAATATAGCTAAAAAGCTTATCGAATTTTTGCTTATTTTAAAGGGCTTATGTGTTTTTGACGGGAGGATTAAGCTAATAAGCTGATTCCATTAGTTTGGGGTATTTCGAGAATGCATAAGTTCTATTAACTCTTACCTTACCTAAACGTCCCCATAGTATATATTGTGAGCATGATTGAAGGCGAATACTGTATGTTGTTTTGCTTGTAGTGAGTTATCGGCCTAGGCGGGGAGTACTCATAGTCTTAGATAGGAATTTTGATACATAAGTTTCAAAGCTATGTGTAAGAGTATGACTTGTTTATAGGACTATATAAATGTTCATGGACCCTAGAAGTATATGTTTAGAAACTCTAACGCACTTGTTAAAATATCGAGCTGTCCAACTTGTGACCATATTGAATCTTTTGGCCGATTCTGCTCAACTCGCCCTGGTCACTGGCCTTGTAGCTAGTAATCGTGGATCACTTTGTGATCTGAGTTTTACTACTCTGTGTAGGCATATTTTAAGAGGTTAATAAGTTATTCGGTATAAAAAAAAGTTAAAAAGCTTATTGAAGGTGTTTGGGTAAGCTTATGTCAAAGTGGGTTATACATTGGAATGTATTTCTTTTTTTCCCTAATTATCATGTGTAAAGCAGCGTGCGTTTGTGAGAGGGATACCTGTCATGGGAATATGGGATTTAGGGGGCTTGTATAAAGAACTTACAGGCTGGGCAAGCTTATGCCAAAGTGCTTATTAGTTATTTGGGGGAATAAGGGGTTTTTCGATAGTGAATAACTGGATAAGTTAAGCATGTGGTTATCCATATACAGTACGTCTTAGTATCTTTTAGGCATGATTGAAGCTAATATAATGTGCGTTGCCTTGTTCTGCATCAAGATAAGAATCACGTATCTAAAGACTATTTCTGAAGTTTGGTTATAAAAGTTGCAAGGTTCATTAGTTTTTCTGGCTCATTTGTAATCAGGCTCATGTATCTTGTTTGAGTGTTAATGTTTTGAGGAGTCATTCATTTTCAGTTTCTTTAATAACACAAAGTCTACTACGTTTCAGGATTAGATGTTCTAGCAAGTGCAAAACGAGTTGAAGGATCATATAAAGTTCCCAGACCAAAAGTTTCCTCTAATTGTGAGATGTTTTTAAATGTTGCAGAAAGTATCACTGAAGAAGAACGATCTGCTAGATATGCTTCTACTTCACATTCTGAGGTAACTTGGCTATTTGAGATACTGTTTCTGATCTTGTTAACATGATCAAACTTTTGTATCTGCAACTGGCAATCAAAGTTGTATTTTGCGTATGAATCTTATATCAGGTTTGCGCCCATACCTAATATTGAGTTTGTACTCGGATGTTGCAGCTTATGAGCCTTAATGTTAAGANTTGGCTATTTGAGATACTGTTTCTGATCTTGTTAACATGATCAAACTTTTGTATCTGCAACTGGCAATCAAAGTTGTATTTTGCGTATGAATCTTATATCAGGTTTGCGCCCATACCTAATATTGAGTTTGTACTCGGATGTTGCAGCTTATGAGCCTTAATGTTAAGAAATCAGTAGCAGTTATTCAAACTTATAAGATATATGACATGAATGGGATTATGTGAAGAGTGAGGTGTGGTTTCTTTAGGATGGGGGCTAGTGAACGATGAAGCTACTTTGTCCTAACTAACGGTCCGGTTAACCATACCTCCCTTGTTGATCAGAAAAGTTGTTATATGCTCAACTGTTGTTTGGAATAAAGGTTTAAACAGATGGCTATGTATCTTGGTTTTGAAAACCTTTTTTTCACAAGCTTTTCTACCGTCTGATACAGTGTGTTTGGGATAGGCAACTGTATTGTCTTCTGATGTCTTTGGCTAGTAGAAATCATAAGGATGTCTTTGGCTGGAAAATGTCATGAACTTGTCTGCTAGAATTAACTGGTTAGATTTGGAAATCTCTGGCTATTAAATGGCAGTTATCTTTAAAGGAGTGTTTGGGTTTGAAGATTGGTCAGATGGCTATGTACCTTGGTACTGAAATTCATTGACTCATAAACTCTCTTTTCTCACACTACTACAAAATCTGAAATAAAGTCCCCCTAATAGAGCCCTGTTGATAGGAAAAAAGGGGCTCTATAGAGGTGTCCATCAAAAACAAAGGCATAAAGCCCGGTTATGAAATGAAAAAACCGGGGTCTAATTCGGCCACAAAATAGAGCCCTGTTTTATAAATAAAAACCCGGCTTTATTTGTTTTAACTTTTCACTTTGCTTTCTTATTTCTTTTCACCTAGACCACATAAACATAAACTCTTAAATTACTTTTTACATGTTTCCAGTTGACGGCTTGGGTTCGAAAATCTTCAACAACGAGGTATGCAATCTTTCTTTGACGTCCATGTAATCATAAAATTCCAACTGTTGATGGTTCAATTATGGGTTATTGGTCCTTTTTTTAACAATTGACGCCACCGTTAGTGTTGGTTTAAAGCTCGATTCCAAATAGAATCCTTGCCAGCCTTGTTCATATGACCTCAAACTAGCAGTTTATTGAAACTTAGGGTTTAATTGTAAATTTCAATTGTATATGTATTGTTTTATGTTTAGATCTGCTAGTGGAGTAAATTTAGCATTGTAGGCATTTCATCTCTCCACTTGATTGCCATTTTCATTGATATCACAGTACATGAGGGCCTATATATACACTGAATACAAGGGTACTTGTCAAATTACGGCTTGATTTTTTGTCACTATAGATTCAGGTTTACATCGGTATCACTGTCACATGTTTCTTATAAATAAAGACATGGATATAGTCATATAGAAACTTGTTATTTTTCATTTGGACATGAGACATAGATACATTAACAAATGATAAGCCTTGGCATTGGTAATATGACACTTCATTCCTAACCCGTTGGTATTCCCATTTCTTTGTATTGCAGAAAAGCATATCAGTCACACCGTAGATGTGGACCCTTGGAAATGCAGGCTTGGGGGACTTACAGGTAACACATGATCTAAACTAGAGGTGTTCCATAACGGGCAGCTAGTCAGGTTGGGAAACAAGTCAAACTGGTAATTTTAGTCTGGACTGGATTAGGTTGACCTGCAAACGTGGTCTGTCCTTTTCTTAAACTTGTTTAAAAATAATGATTAATGAATGTTTTCAGCCTGTTGAACCCATTAAATATAATATAACGTAAATTTCAACTAGCATCACCTATAATGGTCCAAAATGTAAGCAACTTGTAAACATTCAATCATGCATTTTATAATTACGAGCAGCTCTTTCAGTGTATGAACTAACTCTCTCGCTTATTAGACAATGGAAGAAATTTACCAAAGAAACAATAGTTCGCCAATTAAGTTGTTTTGTTTTGTGTTCGATTAAATGTGTGACTGAAAAAACCTCAACCGATTAGGTCACTTTAGATGTCGTCTTTTTTCAATTGCCGTCAGGCACTATAAAATATATTATGTTTACAATTTACAAACGTGCGTAATCACGAAGTTTATATTTATAGTAAATAAAAAAGAAATTCAGTAATTAAGTTAAAAACCTTGCAATATTGGGCTCGTTTTTTTCCGCAATTTTAACACCTTTTCAACGGTATGTTTTTTATAAGCAAATTGCTAAATATTTATCAGAAATTTGATAAATAAATTTTGTTATAAAAAAACATAAATAGCTAAAATTACAGGGTAATTATCCTATTTCTTTTAATTAAAATTCTTTTTAAATAAACTTTAATATTGTTTTTAAAGTTATTTGATACGCTAATGGTGCATTCTGAAATTTTCTTTAAAAAAAAAATTAAATATATACTATTAATCTTCAACATTTTTTATAAAATCATACGTATGTCAAAAGCATATCCTCGTGGTATTCATCTTTTACGGATCTGATCAGAATTTCTAACGGCTTTAAATATGACTATTAAATGACGATTGTTGCTATAAGCTATAGTCGTAAGTGCTGATTTTAAAAGCTGTTATAGGCTGTGTATAAGTTGTGGTCATGTGTATAAGATGTGGTTTTAAGTGTATATGTTGTCATAAGTGATGATTTCATAAGTGCTATAAGTTGTTTATAAGCAGTGATCATAAGCTGCAGATAATGATATGCTGAGATACCTTCCTTATCTACAGATTATTTGGTATTGGGTAAGCCTCTTTATTTTTCTTCATATCTTTATAAAAGTTAACTAAAACTAGTAATACAAAATTTATAGCTTTGGATCGGGTGTATAGGACCCAACACTTAGGAAGAGATTCTACAATCTCAATGATGCTATCACAAGACACGCTGTGCAGGTAACAGTCTTTTCATATCATTTGTACAAGTCGATTAGCTTTCGTGGTTAAGTTTTGGTTACCGAGGTATCTTTTTTTTCATTGTCCCTGGTATGTTTTGGTTAATCTACTCCCTATTGGAAGCAAATGGAAAAGGAACGCCGAGTGGGATCAAAGAAACTATCATCCTAAATCATGGAGTGTAAAGGGCATGTGGAATCTGATGTCTAAAATCTGGCAATGAAGATACCTGGGACAGGAGTTGGACCTTCAAGTTTGGAATGATGAACTCAATCTCCAGATGAAATATGGCATCCCAGAAAACGCATCAAGATGTGGTCTGGCACCACCGAAGTATAAAAACTTGGGATATCACTATAGACTTAGGATCAAATGAGAAATATAATTAAGATGAGAAGAATGAGAAGAAATTACAACCACAAATATTAGATGCACCCATGAAAAATAGATGCATCTCCTATTATTTCTCTTTCCTTATTTGAAATATGTGGCTATAGTTTTTTCTCACTTTTCTCATTTTATTAATTCTTCTCACTAGATCCATACTCTATCGCTATATGTATTTTAGATATGTATCATTAATTTTATTCCTTACCTGGTTACAAGGGTGTTAGCCTTTTATTTTATAGGGTAGCTATGTTACTTAAGTTGATACGCCCAAGATTGTAAATGATATGAATAGTTTTTGTTCAACTATGCAACATTTGGATAACAAGTACCAAACTTTACTTTTGTTTAAATTTATAATAAATTTATGCATATATAAATGAATTTTCATAAGAAAGCGGATTTGCATCGGATTAAGGCGTCCGAGAAGCACTATGAATATTATGCAACTCCAAATGCCCCGCCGCAATGCACGGAAGCCTAATCCCTAGTTGAGTACATAAGAAAATACATTTAAATCCAAATTCCACATGAAAATCAAGTTATATATTTTATTTGTTTAAAACTTACATACTTAAACGGGTTGTTAGTTTAATACTTGCTCAACCCAAAAATACAACCCGTTTATTAAATGTGTTAGACGGGTAAATCTATTTTTGAACCAAATTTGTTTATCCTCAACTCAAAACATGTTTAATTTTGTGTCATATTCGTATCATTTATCATGTCGTGTCGAGAATTGTCACCTCTACTTTAAATCACATAAGTGACACACTTTAAATCGCATTAGAAAACACCATCGTTTTTTTTTTATCCTTCATCTTGTTTAAATTTACACTTTTCCACCTTCAACTTTCATTTTAAAAACAAAAAAACTCCCTTGATGAGACAAAAAAAACATTTTCACTATCTCTATCGATGTGTGCTTGTTTACATCTCTATCTCCCAACTCGTTTCGACATGATTGGGTACTATTGTTGTATGTTGTAATGTTCATTATCCTTTTATCTTATCACAATTTTGACTCTTTAAACCCTTCAACTTATATAAAATTAATAAAAGCACCCTAAATCAAATACGACCTATAATTAAATACATCTACTATACCAATCAACTCATATAGGGTTATAATTCAGTTAAGAGTTAACTACATTTTTAATCATTGTAATTTGTTGGGTATTTCACTTTTGGTCTAATTTTCAAAAAGTTTCGGATTCAGTCGGAAAGTGAAACAGTCGTTCCAAGTTTGGTCCAATTTTAACAGGCACCCTTAGTTTGACTATGTTGACCGTTGATTAATTAAGAGGGTACTAACAAAATACACACCCAACCCTTCAACCCTCATTATCACTATCCGAAACAATTTCTAACCCTCTCTAATTTATAACTTCAAAAGCTTATTGGTAGTCAAAGTGTTTGAAGAAATGAGAGATTTTGTGACATGGGTTTTTGGTTACCGATTACTTTTACAACACTGAGCTTTATACATTGGTTTTTTGTGATTCGTTTATTCGTGAGCTGATTTTGTGATGCTGCCAGGTATACTTTTGAATTGAATTCGTTGATTTTTGTTTCAGTTATGTGTTAGTTATGGTGATTTAGGTTGTGCACGAAAGGTGTTTGATGAAATGTCCATTAGAGAAATGAATGATACTTGCGTAATATTTATAGTTAGATTTTGACATGAATACAGTAAATAACACACCCACCACCAAACAGTAGCCCTTTAATAAATTCCCTTAATTTAAACAAAAATCCCTAACTTTTATAAAAATTAAAAAAAAAAAACCCCAAACCGTCTAATTTAACTTCAAAACTGTTTGATGGTCAAAGTTTGAAGAAATGAGAGATTTGGAGTATTTGTATTTTTCCTAATTATCATATGTAGAGCAGCGTGAGTTTCTGAGAGAGATAATTATCATATGTAGCCTTGTTATCGAATCATAATTATTTACAGCAATTTGATTTTGTGTGAGAGAGAGCTGTCATGGGAGCCATTGGGATTTAGGGGGTGTTTGAGTGAGCTTATTTAAAGAGCTTAATTATTGTGTTTTAATAAGGCTAAAAAGCTTATTGAATTTTTGCTTATTTTAAAGGGCTTATGTGTTTTTGATGGGAGGATTAAGCTAATTAAGCTGATTCCATTAGTTTGGTGTATTTTGAAAATGCACAAGTTTTATTAACTCTTACCTTACCTAAATGCCCCCCTAGTATATTGTGGGCATGATTGACGGCAAATACCCTCTAGTTTGGGGTATTTCGAGAATGTATGTTGTTTTGCTAGCTTGCAGTGAGTTATCGGCCTAGATGGGGAGTACTCATAGTCTTAGATAGGAATTTTTATATATAAGTTTCGAAGCTATATATATGTAAGAGTATGACATGTTTATAGGAATATATAAATGTTCATGGACCCTAGAAGTATATGTTTAGAAACTTTTACACACTTGTTAAAATACATCAACCCGAGTTTTTTTACGAGTTAGCACCAAGCTGACCAACTTGTGACCAAATTGAATCTTTTGGCCGATTCTGCTCAACTCGCCCCGGTCACTGGCCTTGTAGCTAGTAATCGTGGATCACTTTGTGATCCGAGTTTGTTTGTTTCCGGACAACATGATTTCAGTGAATGTGGTTGATGTGTTTTGATGTTGATGATATAAGATTGGTATGCAGCAACATGTAGAACTAACCAATATATACACAAATAATGGGGAAAACGAAGAGTCTGCATTAAATTTTAGAAGTATTTTTTGATCTCTTCGATTCCCCATTATTTGTTGGAAGTATACATGCATGTAGACGTGAAGTAGAGCGTGTCAGGGAATACACAGTTGGTCCCTCAATTTGTCTACGTTACGTTGTGATACTTAAACTCCCACCAATTATTAAGTTGAGTGTTCACATTTGGTTCCTCAAGTTGACTGTCGGGTTTAACTTGGGTTAGATATAATTAAATAGTGATTGGACTATTATGCCCCTGAAACATGTACCAAAACTGAGCGTTGACCTCACCATTTCTGGTCAAGAGACGCATTCGGCCACTAAACCTACACTTTTGGACGCCAGGCGACGATTTGAAAAGTTAGGGTGCCTGGTGATGTTTCGTGGAAAGTTTAGGGACCAAGGGTGTATTTTACTCTTTAAAATATATAGATATAATCCAAAAATAAAGGCAAATAGTAAGAACATATTTACACAAAGTTTATAACTTACACTGAAATTTAATCGTCATATCATTTACCAAATATTTTAACCAATAAAATACAATCAAGTTCACTTTTGAACTGAAATAAATTTTGTGTTTGGAGTGATCATGGATTAGGGCAACTCTTTGTTCTGGCCCATTATATCATTTCATAGGAAACATCTATTGTGTTTTCAATGGTACATATAACGCTTTCATTTTTTTTTATTAAATGACACTTGTAATCTTATATAAGAAGAATGCTAAGATGTACTGTAGTACTATACCGTAAACACCAACCGTGAGGCAAGCAGTTTGTTAAACTACATGTATATTGTATCAAATGTAAGATAATCATATAGATCATAAGACATCAATACTAATACATGATCCGGTTTAACTCAATATTATGGAAAAAAATAAATAATAATAAAATAAAAAATTAAAAAGAAAGAACAAAACAAAAAAAATATTATTCTTTATACTCAAAGAGCACCAATTACCGTACCCATACAAAACTCAAGCTTGTGATTAACTAGAACGGACTAAGTAAATGAATTTACAGTAAAATGGCAGGATTGTTATTACTTTAGTAATAAAAACTAAACTATGCACCATGGACCTTCAGGGGCCCGAAAAAATAGAAGCAGGAGTGGGGTTTATCCCTTAAGGAGAAAGGTTCGATGCTTGCATACTGCCCAATTGGATGTCACTGTGAGCTCGAATTACTAACTACTAACTTGCCGTTCAAAAAAAAATAAAATAAAAACTAAACTATGCCTGCGACCACATATTTGTTCATTCCAGTTACGAGCTAAGCCATGCCACCACTAATTCCTAAGATTTAGGAGGCGTTTGTCTATAGGTTTTTGTCCAAATGGTTAAAAGTTAAAGTTGAATAGTTAGTTTGGTTGAAATACATATCATAAATAACTGGGACTAAATCCAAATAAGAGGGGATGTGCAAATCTTTTCTGAAAAGCGTGGTTTAAATGTGGAGGGTGTGGTTAAGGGTTTTCCCTTGCCACATTAGCTCCATGTCACCATTTAACAGTTCCATTATTTTTTCCTTCTCATTTCCCTTAACCTCTACAACATCTTATCTTTTTTCATAAACGTTTTCTTATTTTATCATTTAAAAATATCCTTAAAACACACATAACAACACACCATATACACAAAATATATAAAACATAATTTATCTTTCATCGGTTATGCATGTTTTTTGGCACTATATGCCCAAAAGAAGTAAACTATAATTTCTCTTTCATTGGTTATGCATGTTTTTTTATGCAAGACTCTACTCCCGTTAGGGAGAGTTTTCATCTTTAATCTTTGTCGTATACATTGAATTGGGTTTCCCGCTAAGCAAAATCCTTTCATTGAGTTTCTTGAGAGTGCGCCTTACACCCTAACCTAACACACTGCTAGCAATTCTCTTTTTCCTCTTTTATTACCACTAAATTATTTACGGTTCTTGGGTCCTTCTCCTATCTCATATATTTTAATATTAAAATACTAAGAAACCTTTGTCCTAATATGTATCCCAACATATAAAACAAACCACTTTTTTTAATCCAAAACCAAATCCTAATCCTAAACCCGTCTATAAACCAAACGGACCTTTGGTAGTGGTGTAAGGGGTTGTTTACTAAATTAAACGGACCCTAACTAGTTTAGCTTTGAGTGTCTTAATTGAAAAAGATAGACATTTGTAAGTCCCCCGATTAAGAAAGATTATGTGTTTTTGGCTCACATTTATGTCAATATTAAGAGAGAATAAGAAAACATTTTTTTTTTAACTTAATATCAATAAGAAATAATTGATATTATTTCGTTTGTATGTTTGCCACGCTGGCAATCCCATCAATAAACTCTAATTAATCCCTCCCCACCGTCCAATCTCACCCACCACCATTCATCAAAACCATCGCTCTCCAAAATTTGTTTGTTTGTTTGTTTGGCTCTCATTTCATCACATATTATTAATGGTTGAGTTGTTACTTTGGATTGATAAATGATGGTACCTTCTCTTTCTTGTGCTTCATTACTGGTACATTATTAGATAGAGAGAGGTTTTAGAGGTTGCCATGATTTTCATTTATCGTTTTATTAATTAATTTTATTAGAAATATGGACTAATTGGGGTTTGCCAATTTTATTATTTAGAGGTTACTCTGGTCAAAACTTTAAGCTTATCTTGGGCTTATGATCTTATTTGGCTCGGCTTATATCTCATAAGCTCTTCTTTATCCACCTTTTTTCTACCTTATGATCAGCTTATCTTCCATCTTTAAGTCATAATAAGCTCACTAGTCTGTAATTAAGCCAGAAAATATGGCTGTATGTGATATAAGCATCATAAGCCTAAAAATTGGCTTAAACAAACATCCCCTTATAATTGGTTGTGATAGTTTTGCTTATGCGCTTATAATTGGATTTGTTTAACCTTATGTTTGGGCTTTCACCTTATATCTCATAAGCTCATTTTTATCCGTCTTATGTTTTAGTTTATGAGCTTATTTTCCATCTTTAAGTCATAATAACCTCACAAGTCTGAAGATAAGATGGAAAATATGGGCTTATGAGATATAAGTACAGTCATAATAAGCTCGCATGCCTAAAAATAAGCTTAAACAAACATCTCATAAGCTCATCTTTATCGGGCTTATTTTCTAGCTTATGAGCTTATCTTCCATCTTTAAGTCATAATAAGCTCACAAGTCTGAAATTAAGCCAGAAAATATGGCTGTATGTGATATAAGCATAGTCAAATAAGCTCATAAGCCTAAAAGTAAGCTTAAACTTACACCCCCTTTCTTAGCCCTAGTTTTAGTTTCTCTATATGCTCATGTGTGGTATTCGTATTTCGATGATGCTTCTTCTTGACTTGGATAATAAGTCGTGTTATGTGTTTTAGCTTGGTTTATAGTATAGACGCGTTTACCTTTTGGATTTTGTTTAAGCGCTTCTTTTTAAAATGCTAATAAAAGACGCGTTGAGATTTTACATTGTTTTACACTTTTATAAAACAAACAACTACTTACATCTAGTTTTGCCAAACATAGCCTAAGTGTAAAGGTTTTTGTTTGTTGTTAGGTGTTAACGTGTTTGATTTTGGTGATAACTGGATCCGATGGATATTAATAAGATGACGGACACGTTGGAGCCCGAGGAAAGCGGTGTTGGTGGATTGCAGTTGCTGGGGAAAGATCGAGTTGCCTTCAGACCGTCCGTCTGAGAGGTCGTTATTAGGTGAGGACTTATGTGTATTACATTTGGATGATGTATTTGCCTTTTTTTGGACTATTATGTGTTATAGTAGTGTGATCATATGGGATTCTGGGGGTGTTTGTGTAACCTTATTTAAATAGCTTAATAGGTTATTGGGTTCTAAAAAAGCTAAAATTAAGGTTGCAAATCTCGCTGGGCGGCAGCGAGTAATTGGCCTAGGTGGTGAGTACATGGGGGTATTGGAATTTTTATGTACAAGTTTTGAAATTATATGTATGTTATGTTCATAGAGCCAAAAATTATGTTTCGAAACATTAACACAATTGTTAAAACACTTCAAACCGAGTTTTGACCATATTGAATCTTTTGACCGATTCTGCTAAACTCGCCCTGGTCACTGACCTTCTTTTGTAATCGCCGATTACTTTGTAGTCCGAGCTTTACAACACTAGGTAGGCTTATTTTAAGAGGTTAATAAGCTATTTGGTATAATAAAAAAAGGTGCAGAGCTTATTGAATGTGTATAAGCTCATGTCAAAGTGCTTTATACATTGGGATGTATTTGTATTTTTCCTAATTATCCTGATACATTACATCATCTTAGTATCAGCAATATAATGTATGTAGCCTTGTTATTGAATCATAATTATTTAGAGCAATTTGATTTTATGTGAGAGATAGCTGCCATAAGAATCATTGGGATTTAGGGGGTGTTTCAGTGAGCTTATGTAAAGAGCTTAATAGTTTATTGTGTTTTATTAAAGCTAAAAAGCTTATTGAATTGTTGCTTATTTTAAAGGGCTTATGTGTTTTTGAGGGGAGGATTAAGCTAATAAGCTGATTCCATTAGTTTTGGGTATTTCGAGAATGCATAAGTTTTATTAACTCTTACCTTACCTAAACGTCCCCCTAGTATATATTGTGGGCATGATTGAAGGCAAATACTGTATGTTGTTTTGCTTGTAGTGAGTTATCGGCCTAGGCGGGAGTACTCATAGTCTTCGATAGGAATTTTTATATATAAGTTTCGAAGCTATGTGTAAAGAGTATGACTTGTTTATAGGACTATATAAATGTTCATGGACCCTAGAAGTATATGTTTAGAAACTTTAACACACTTGTTAAAATACATCAAGCCGAATTTTTTTACGAGTTAGCACCGAGCTGACCAACTTGTGACCAAATTGAATCTATTGGCCGATTCTGCTCAACTCACCCTGGTCACTGGCCTTGTAGCTAGTAATCNGCCAACAAGCATAAGGTTATCCTGATACATTACATCATCTTAGTATCCGCAATATAATGTATGTAGCCTTGTTGTCTAATCATAATTATTTAGACCAATTTTATTTTGTCTGAGAGATAGCTGTCCCATGGGAATCATTGGGATTTAGGGGGTGCTTCGGTCAGCTTATTTAAACAGCTTCATAGTTTATTGTGTTTCAATAAGGCTAAAAAGCTTATTGAATTTTTGCTTATTTTAAAGGGCTTATGTTTTTTTGAAGGGAGGATTAAGCTAATAAGCTGATTCCATTAGTTTGGGGTATTTCAAGAATGCATAAGTTTTATTAACTCTTACCTTACCTAAACGTCCCCCTAGTATATATTGTGGGCATGATTGGAGGCAAATACTGTATGTTGTTTTGCTTGTAGTGAGTTATCGGCCTAGGCGGGGAGTACTCATAGTCTTCTTAGATAGGAATTTTTATATATTAGTTTCGAAGCTATGTGTAAGAGTATGACATGTTTATAGGACTATATAAATGTTCATGGACCCTAGAAGTATACGCTTAGAAACTTTAACACACTTGTTAAAATACATCAACCCGAATTTTTTTACCAGTTAGCACCAAGCTGACCAACTTGTGACCAAATTGAATCTTTTGGCCGATTCTGCTCAACTCGCCCTGGTCACTGGCCTTGTAGCTAGTAATCGTGGATCACTTTGTGATCTGAGTTTTACTACTCTGTGTAGGCATATTTTAAGAGGTTAATAAGTTATTGGGTATAAAAAAAGTTAAAAAGCTTATTGAAGGTGTTGGGTAGGCTTATGTCAAAGTGCGTTTTAACATTGGAATGTATTTCTTTTTTTTCACTAATTATCATGTGTAAAGCAGCGTGCGTTTGTGAGAGGGATACCTGTCATGGGAATATGGGATTTAGGGGGTGTTTGGGTAAGCTTGTATAAAGAACTTACAGGCTGGGTAAGCGTATGCCAAAGTGCTTATTAGTTATTTGGGGTAATAAGGGTTTTTCGATAATGAATAACTGGATAAGTTAAGCATGTGGTTATCCATATACAGTACGTCTGAGTATCTTTTAGGCATGATTGAAGCTAATATAATGTACGTTGTCTTGTTCTGCATCAAGATAAGAACCACATATCTAAAGACGTTATCTTTCTGAAGTTTGGTTATAAAAGTTGCAAGGTTCATTAGTTTTTTCTGGTGTACACTCTACTTATATCCTATCTTAAGTTTCGCACCTCATTTGTAATCAGGCTCATGTATCTTGTTTGATTGTTAATGTTTTGAGGAGTCATTCATTTTCAGTTTCTTTAATAACACAAAGTTTACTATGTTTCAGGATTAGATGTTCTTGCAAGTGCAAAACGAGTTGAAGGATCATTTAAAGTTCCCAGACCAAAAGTTTCTTCTATGATGGCATCTATAGACGAAGATGTGGAAAAATCCTCACTCGCTGATCAAGATGACGTTGGAAGTGGTGTATCCAGCAGTGATTCAAGTGGAAGCAAAACGTTTGATTCAGGTAAGAGTTAGTTACTTCTAGTCATTGTTTTAATGTAATTTAACCTGTAAGTATCACTGAAGAAGAACGATCTGCTAGATATGCTTCTACCTCACATTCAGAGGTAACATGGCTGTTTGAGATAATGTTTCTGATCTTGTTAATATGATCAAACTTTTGTATCTGCAACTGGCAATCAAAGTTGTATTTTGCGTATGAATGTTATATCAGGTTTGCGCCCATACCTAATATGAGTTTGTACTCGGATGTTGCAGCTTCTGAGCCTTAATGTTAAGAAATCAGTAGCAGTTATTCAAACTTATTAGATATATGACATGAATGGGATTATGTGAAGAGTGAGGTGTGGTTTCTTTAGGATGGGGGATAGTGAGCGATGAAGCTACTTTGTCCTAACTAACAGTCCGGTTAACCATACCTCCCTTGTTGATTAGATTAGTTGTTATATGCCTAACTGGTGTTTGGAAGAAAGGTTTAAACAGATGGCTATGTATCTTGGTTTTGAAATCCTTTGCTTCACAAGATTTTTTATCTTCTGATACAGTGTGATAGGGATAGGCAACTGTATTGTATTTTAGATCTGAATTGTCTTTTGATGATCATTAATTTGGATGGTTATGGATAAAATGTTTAAACAGATGGCTATGTCATGACTTGTCTGGTAGAATAACCTGCCTCGAGTGATTAATTGGTTAGATTTGGAAATATCTGGTTATTGAATAGCAGTTATCTTTAAAGGAGTGTTTGGGTATGAAGATTGGTCAGATGGCTATGTACCTTGGTACTGAAATTCTTTGACTCATAAACTCTCTTTTCTCACACTACTACAAAATCTGAAATAAATCCCCCCTAATAGATCCTTGTTAATAGGAAAAAAGGGCTCTACCGTCAAAAACAAAGGCATAAAGCCCGGTTATGAAATGAAAAAAACCGGGGTCTAATTCAGCCACAAAATAGAGCCCTGTTTTATAAATTAAAACCCGGCTTAATTTGTTTTAACTATTCCCTTTTGAGCGGAATTTCTCCCCTTTCTTTTTTTCACTTTGCTTTCTTATTTCTTTTCACCTAGACCACATAAACATAAGCCCTTAAATCACTTTTTACATGTTTCCAATTGATGACGGCTTGAGTTCGAAAATCTTCAACAACCAGTTATGCAATCTTTCTCTGACATCCATTTAATCATAAAATTCCAACTGTTGATGGTTCAATTGTATATGTATTGTTTTATGTTTAGATCTGCTAGTGGAGTAAATTTAGCATTGTAGGCATTTCATCTCTCAACATTTGCTTGCCATTTTCATTGATATCACAGAACATGAGGGCTTGGAGATAAGGTTGACCAAAGAGAACATGAAAATGAAAGCCTATATATACACTGAATACAATGGTACTTGTCAAATTACGGCTTGATTTTTTGTCACTATAGATTCAGGTTTACACTGTCACATGTTTCTTATAAATTAAGACATGGATATAGAAACTTGATATTTTTCATTTGGACATGTGACTTAGATACATGAAATGTGTTGGTGGAATTACAGATTCGTAGAAGAATGGCTGCAACATAAGCTAAAATACCCTGATGAACAAATGATAAGCCTTGGCATTGGTGATATAACTGAGCCCATTTGCTACTGTAAATGGTTGTTTTTGACAGACTCATTAACATTGTGAACCATATATATGACACTTCAGTCCTAACCCGTTGGTATTCCAATTTCTTTGTATTGCAGAAAAGCATTGGCTAATGCTTTATCAGTCACACCGTAGATGTGGACCCTTGGAAATGCAGGCTTGGGAGCCTTACAGGTAACACATGATCTAAACTAGAGGTGTTCCATAACGGGCAGCTAGTCAGGTTGGGAAACAAGTCAAACTGGTAATTTTAGTCTGGACTGGATCAGGTTGACCTGCAAACGTGGTCTGTCCTTTTCTTAAACTTGTTTAAAAATAATGATTAATGAATATTTTCAGCCTGTTGAACCCATTAAATATATCATAACGTAAATTGATCCATTTATAAGTAAAATGCTTGAAATTGCGACCTCTGTATTCGACAGTTAGTTTCTTAACAACGTAAATATTTTCTTCCCTTTGAAAGAGCAACAAATTACTGGAATGGGGTCAGTGATATATCACCAATGCCAAGGCTTAACATTTACTGCCATTCATATGTTTGAAGCTCGAAAGAATGGTAAAGTGTGTTTGTTTTAGTTTGTGCAGGTGGTCAATGTGGTGTATTGCTAGTTATTAGTGTTATTTGGAGCTTGTACTTGGATGGGTGAAGTCAAGTTTTATTATGTATTCGTCATATGGCCTGATTCTCAATTCTAAAGGCAGATTGGATACGACATCAAGTTCATCAAACCCCATCTGTTTTTCTCGAGTTATTCAAAGGCAGTGACGATAAGTCGATAACGATACTTACAGTGACGTCTACTGTGTATGTTTTATTTTCATTTCTGCTCAAGTAGTTAATAAGGTTGGCTTGTGTCGTTTTAGATGTGTTTTTTGCAAGAGTAGTCATACAGTACGCAAGCTCAATGTATCAACTCATTTTTAGATGATTGTATGAAACTTTCATGAACCGTTCACTCCATGATGATTGAGATGGTTGACTATTGCGTTTCTTCTTACATAAAAGATACACACAGGCATA
The DNA here is from genome assembly GCA_014162995.1 of Artemisia annua. NCBI lineage: Eukaryota > Viridiplantae > Streptophyta > Magnoliopsida > Asterales > Asteraceae > Artemisia > Artemisia annua. The sequence continues at coordinate 47,487 of LBNU01000113.1, forward strand.
ATACTATGAGCAACGTCGGTGCAATCAGAATGACTAATATAAAGAAAGGAAAACTTTTTTCCTTATTACCTGTCTTCTTGCATTTGGGTAACTCAAGTGTAACCAAACCACCACAAAGCCTATTGTTCCCGAAAACCGAAAATGCACTTGCTTTAGCAAGCACTCATACAGTTGGTACTTCACCCTCAAAATCATTAAAGGATAGGTTCAAAAATTCTAAAGAATTCCATTTTCTTAAGAATTGAGGAATTTTACCAGATAAATTATTTTGAGAAATTTCGAGTACCTCCAATCCTCCCAAGTAACTTAATGAAGATGGTATTATGCCTTCAAATTGGTTGCCTTTTAGGTTTAACATTGTAAGGCTAATGCACTCAACAAAGCTACTAGTAATGGCACCTGATAAATTATTATAATATAAATCGAGATGGAATGGAACAAAATAATGACACGTTCAGTTAAAGATATTTTTTGAATCTACCCATTTGACCCATTTTAGTTTCACAAGAGTGGGTGTACAGTTTTCATGTTTAACCCATTTCATATTACTGTAAGTTACATGTTTCCGCATTACATTAGTAATTAGATACAAGAAACGTTTTTTTTTTTTTTTTTTTTTTTTTTTTTTTTTTTTTTTTTTTTTTTTTTTTTTTTTTTTTTTTTTTTTTTTTTTTTTTTTTTTTTTTTTTTTAATTTAACTGTTTGACCCAGTTCAGTTTTATCTATATTTTTAGGACAATCCATAACTACACCTTTTTTGTTAATTAAACTTCCATTAAGTAGCAACATTGAAACTTTGGCATTGTAACTTTGGCAACACTCTCATCTCTCAAGTTTCAAGTCTCTAATGTGAATGTACGTGTATTGGACCAATTTAATTTTCTGAATTTGTTTGTTCATTGGCATAATAATGATCCGGTATTTTTACGGATCTTTTTGGATTCCTAATGTAATTTAAGCAATTAGTAATTGTTAGTCTGCATTAATGTTAGATTTGTAAAAAAAGTAACTAACTGGTGATTCTCGGTGGTGTCCTGAACTTCACAAACAAGGTTGGAAAGTCATCCTTTAAAAGCATTATGGGTTATGCTTGTTTTGTAAACGCAGTCATCTGTTAGTGTTAACAGGTTCCAAAAGCAGTCAGTGCAGCAACTAACCAACACTAGTACAGATGGCTATTTCGACCCATTTTACTTTTGAATGGTAAATAAAAAAGTAACTTGGAGAAAAAAACGGTGCCCAGTACATAGAACCTCCCAAATCAGATAATTTTAATGATATTGGATATATTGAACTTTTGCACTCATAATTAACATACTGACTACTTATTAATGGAGAGTACCAACAAAATTTATATTTTCTTTTCTTTATTTTACAGAGCTGCAACAAGCCCCTTGGAGTTGTTTTTCTGGCTACATCGACCCGTATAAAATGGTTCAGTTCAGGTTATGTTAAAAAGATATAAACATATCTTAAGAAACAGGTCCAACATGTCGGTTCTGGTCTTTCATAGCTTAAAATTCAGATCCTACATGTCGGTTCGGGCTAAAAGATGTAGTAAAAAAATTAAAAATACCTTAAAATGGGTCAGTTTGGGTCATTTCATTAAAAAAGTAAATATGGCACATTAATCATTTGTAAAACTTGATGACAAAAACTTTTAGAATACCCAAATGCTGCATACCATGCATCATCCTAAAACATCCAAGTAAGAAAATAAGATTATAAGTCGCAACTATACAGGATTATAGTAATCACTGTTTGGTTTCATACATAATAACTCTCGTTACATACTAGCTTAACAGCTTAATTACACAACTTTTTTATTCTAAATACTGTTTTATGTAATTCAGCTTGAAAGTAAATGCCTCTTAACATCCTTTCCTTTCTACTGCTTAAGCACTCTTTATAGACACTTGATGCTTGCTCTAACTAATTTAACAGCTTAATTACATAACTTACACTTGTACCCCTACACTATATTCGGTTTCCAGAATAACCCCTTAAGTTCGCCTATTGTCAATCAATCCATACAGATAAAGGAACAATAACATCCATATAGATTATAAAGAGGTGTTTGGGACTGCATTTCAAAACAGGTTACGTGTTATCCAAGAAGCATGTCTCAAGCCTACTTTTTCAAAACTACTAGTAAACTCTAAGGTTATTGTTTGCAAAACTAGCGATAGTTGCAGTACCAATTAAAAACAGTTATTAGCAATAGCTGTTCGTATTTTCAAAGCGTTTGGTAACATAATAGCTACTGTAAGTATACAGCGTAGACTAATGTAAAAGCTAAAGTCTCCGTTTATTATCGTTTCAAATAGGAGAGATAACATCCAAAAGCTAAACGCTTGTATTTCTAGAAATATGGTTAAAACAACAATGATGACTATAAAGCTACATATTAACTACTAAAGGGCTGTTTGGGCTTGCTTAGACTAAACAGCAATACACAGTTTTGAGTTTGGATTGCTTATCCAAACGGTTATTCGATGAAAATAGAGTTGTACTAACTGTATAAGGAATACAAAAAGTATCAAAATATTCGAGCTAATTTATGTATCAGAAATACACTTTGGTCATTATTGACACATTTTTAATACAGTATACTTGCAGTAATAGTACAGTGTACCAAACATGAGGTTAACTTTCTATAAAACTGAATTTTCTCATTCAGATATTCATAAAAAAGTCAAATTTATGAAATTGAAATTCAAAGAACAAGAATAACATTAGGCTGTTCATTAAGGAATCGAACACCAAGTAGAACTTAAGTAGAATTCAATACCACAAATTGGATTGATGAAAATTAAACCACACATACAAACATGCTTGATACATATGATACATCACCAAGAATGTAAACGTACTCTTATGTCTCGTACACTTATGAAACAAGAAAATTAAACCACAATTACGAACATCTTTAACAACTTAACATTTATTTAACTACGACATGAACTCCTCCTTGTTGCAGTTTCCTACAACTTCACCATACAAGCTTTAGGCCTGAAAGAGTTGAAAAATAAAACCATTTTAGTGATGCTTCTTAACAAACTCATGTAAAATAAGATTTTACAAAAAGGCAGAACATAGTACCTTATATATTTTGAAGCACATTGAGAATACGCTGCAACTCATTGACAATGATTTCTATTTTCATTCGTTGTGGTGGTGAATCTACAGAGCACGATACTCCAATCTTGATAGTTGCAACCAAACATTCTTCCACTTTCTTTGCATTCACTTCCGTACTTTGCAACACAATTGCATCATCATCAATAACATCTATTACATGACCTGGTAATGCCATGTAAACAAATTTATGAAGGCTAAGACCTTCCTTAAACATGTCATCTGTTGGCCTTTTCCCAGTCATCACCTCTAGTAATAGTATTCCAAAACTGTAGACGTCCCCACAACTTGTCATCTCGCTCCCGATACCATATTCTACAAATGAATAACAATTAATTAATTTACAAACTTTAACCTGGAAATAAATATAAGCATCATGGAATAAAAGTGGAATTACCTGGAGGTGCATAACCAATTGTTCCTTTAACCCCAGATGAGCTGTTTTGGTTTAAGTCTGTATCAAGTACTCGAGCTAAACCAAAGTCTCCAACATGAGCCACCATATCATCATCAAGTAGAATGTTACTTGGCTTCAAGTCACCGTGAACAATCGTTGTTTGGCAGCGATTGTGAAGATAATCGAGTGCAGTGGCAACATCTCTAAGAATATTTATTCTTTGAAGAAGGTTCAGTTTCGATGTATATGAACTTGAATGAAGCCAATCATGTACACTTCCATTGGGCATAAACTCGTAAACCAAAGCTTTAAAATCATTGCCTTGAAAATCAACACTTGAACATGAAGTTATAACCTTCAACAGATTACGGTGGCGAATATTCCGCCAAGCTTCACATTCTGCTAGAAAACTTTTGTGAGCTCCTCGATTTTGAAGACGTAGAACTTTGATTGCAACAAATTTGTCATCATCGGAATCGAGGATCCCTTTATAAACACAGCTGAATGCACCTTCTCCAATCAAATTTGTTGCAGAGAAACCATCAGTAGCCTTGAGAAGTTGACTATATGAAACTTGCATAAACCGTTCACTCCCTGATGACTGAGATTGTTGACTATTGCGTTTCTTCGTACACAAAAGATACACACAATATAATACGATGAGCAACGTCGGTGCAATCAGAATGATTAATATGAACAAAGGAAACCTTTTTTTCTTACTACCCATCTCCTTGCACTTGGGTAACTCAAGTGTAACCAAACCACCACAAAGCCTATTGTTCCCCAAAACCGAAAATGCACTTGCATTTGCAAACACTCCTACAGAGGGTACTTCACCCTCAAAATCATTGAAGGATAGGTTCAAATATTCTAAGGAATGCCAATTCTCTAAGAATTGAGGAACTTTGCCTGATAATTTATTTTGAGAAATGTCTAGTACCTCCAATCCTCCTAAGGAACTTAATGAAGATGGTATTATGCCTTCAAATATGTTGCCACTAAGGTTTAAATATGTAAGGCTAATACACTCACCAAGGCTAGTAATGGTGCCTGACAAATTGTTATAAGATAAAGCAAGACCGCTCAACATCTTGAGGTATTTAATCTCAGATGGAATGGAACCGGACAGGTTGTTGTATGAAAGATCTAAAAAAATAGTTAGTGATGGAAGTTGAAGAAGTTGCTTGGGTATTTTACCACTGAGTCTGTTGTATGAAAGGTCTAACCAAATAAGTTTTTTACAATTCCCAAGGCTTGGTGGAATATGGCCTTCAAATTTATTGGAATATAAAAAAAGTTTAGTCAACAATGATAGGTTCCCGATGGCATGAGGGATAGGCCCTGAAAATTGATTCCTAGCTAGACCAAGAACTTGTAGCTTTTGAAGTTTACCAACGCTAGTGGGGATGTTTCCTTTGAATCTATTATTTTCTAAATATAAAGTGGTCAAACCAACTAGACTACCTATACTTGAAGGTAGGCTTCCAAATAATTGATTTTCTCCTAAATGTAGAAACTCGAGTTGATCAGAGAGATTACCTATTGATACAGGAAGCACTCCTATAAGGTTGCAATTAACAAGTTCCAACTTTACTAATTTGGTGCAGTTTTTCAAAGAATCAACAAACCTCATGTCATCAGCTTTTCCCCGTCCATGGAAGTTGTTATCATATAATCTAATTTCATAAATATCTCTTAGTTTTGAAAAGTCAATAGTCAACTTCCCACTAAAATTGTTGTCACTCATTTCAAGAAGTCCTAATTTAGAACAATTAGAAAGAGAAGGTGGAAGAACTCCGGTGAGTTCGTTATTTCTTAACTGAAGGATCTCAAGATTTGGGAGCTGATTACCAATTTCTGAAGGAAGACTACCAGTGAGGTGATTTTCAGATAAGGAAAAATTAACTAGGAGTGAGAGGTTGAAAATGGAATGAGGGATGCTTCCATATAAGTTGCAGCCACCAGAGTCAAATTCCTTCAAGCTTTTCCAATGACCTAAGGTATCTGGAATGCTCCCACCAAATGGGTTCTCTACAGCAGAGAACTCTTCCATTGATGTAATATTCCCCAAGAAAGGTGGGATTCCACCTGTTAACTTATTGTCGTCAATTGTAAGATCAACAAGTTTGGAGAGTAAACTCATCTCCTTGGGTATGCTTCCAGTTAGCTCATTTTGAGAGAGCCAAAGCTCTTCAAGGTTGGAACAACCAGACAAGTTTGTTGGAATGACTCCACTGAATTTGTTGGCATCAAGATAAAGACGATGTAACCTGGAAAGACGAGCAAGTTCATGGGGAATGGTTCCTTGAAAGCTGTTGTTCCCGAGATCAAGCTCGCGGAGGAAGCTGAGGTTTCCTACACAAGGAGGCAACAAGCCTTCTAAGCCTTTCGAATACAGTTTTAAAGCAGTCACTCGTTTGTGCCGTTTTCCACAAGAAATACCACTCCAGTCACAGAAATGAAAGGAATGGTTCCACGAGGTTAGAACATTGTATGGATCATGGGTGATCTTTGACTTAAATGACAACAACGCGTGATAATCAGTCTCATTACCGCCATAGGAAGCAGAGACAGTGGCGGAAGGGAGACATGTTATCGCGAGACCGTAAAAGAGAAAGGAAATAAGAGAGGAAGATGATAAGTGAATTATTGCTTGTGGTGACTTCATTTTTGGAAATTTACTTAAAATTTAAAGAACAAGCATTGGCTTTTTATACTTGGTTTTGCATGTTAACGTTCGTGCATGCAAGTGGTGAAATGAATGGCGTCCACAAATTCCTTATGTAAGCAACTTGACACCTTCCTTTTGTCCGTAACAAACTACTTATAGGACGCAACTTGTAAACATTCTATCATGCATTTATATATTCCATTTTACAAACAAATACAGTATATAACTACTTGTTGGAAGTATTAGAGAAAAATGAATTTTCTTTCAGTATGGGTATTGTATTAGGTTTAATTGTTCAAACAAGTTTGTTGTAATATGTACATAAAAAGTTTGATAAAATGTCTCAATGAAATACTTTACAAGATGGCTCAATTTTTTAACTCAAGGTATTGCGTTTCTTTGATGAAGAAAACTTGGGAGTGGGAACACTAGACTTTAATTTAAGGAATAATGGTCCCAGATGTCTATTAGTCTGCCAATAACGTTAAACAATGGAACAATGGAAGAAACTTACCAAAAGACTCATTAGCCCGCCAATAAGGACCCAAAGCAGCTAGCAGTACCTTCTTGCCTAATAACATAAAGCTGTTTTGTTTTTTGTCTGCCATGCATATGTTTGATTAGAAAATGCCTGACTGAAAAAACAAGACATGATTTTTGTTAAATTGAAGGTGGGTTGTTATGGTTAACTGATACACTTTTAGGATTTTCAATCAAGAAAATGAATCAGCTAGGTTTTGTTATCATGTTTATGATGGATTGGGTGTTCTTCTTGTTGTTGCATTTTATGTTAAGTATTCATGAAAGGATCTAGGACATGATCAAAATTAATCGCAACTGATTCGTATATCATTTTTTTTAGTGCCTAGGTATCAAAAATA